>MDYQ01000327.1:0-11013 GCA_003024175.1 Planoprotostelium fungivorum | reverse complement strand
CTTCTCGTCCACGGTAAGCTACCGCTGAGTCATCACGGCATATAGCGTGTCCGCGGGGTGTGTGGCGCTTTGTCAGAAGGCAGGTCGAGCCACTTCCAAACCTCATTTTCAAGACAGCTCACAAGAGAGAAACATGAAGGTTGCCATCCTCTTTGCCATCGTCTTCTGCCTCGCAGTCCACGCCGACCTGACTCAGGACTTCCCTCAGCCTCCTTACAACGTCGTCGAGACCTTCACCTCCGGCGAAATCACCTCCATCACCTGCCCTGCCGACTGTGGCAACCCCGACAGCAGACACTGCCTGTGGAACGCTGACATCCAAAACACTTGCTCTGCCACATATGCCGAGAAGAGAAGCGTAGAAGAGAAGAGACAAGGTAGATGCCAGATGCTCGGAGCCTGTGGACCCGTGTGCTGGTCTGACGGACAGGGAGGCTACGCTTGCGGATGCGTCAGCTGCGGCAAGAAGTAGATGGAGCTCGCTTTGTCTTACAAGAATAAAATGTAATACGTCTTCTGTGTTGACTCATAATAAGGTCACCATCACTATACTCCGGTCCCTATTAAAGTGTCCCGGGTCAGAAACTAAAAGTGTCCCGTCCTGGCACTAAATTATGCCCACAAAAACGCTAAATTGTGACCAGTGTGGGCACTATAGGATGTCTTGCGCCTCGCGAAAAATTTGTAGTAACGTTCTCTACCAAACATATAAAAGATGAACATAATCGATTTATTTCGAAGTCAAGGGACTCAGAACTGCTCTTCGAAATCGAAACCGACGTTGTATCCAGTGGAGGTGACGTACCTTGAAATTTCGTTAAGATCTCCCAGAATATCCAAGCTCACTGTCCCATGAAATCTCCAAACTGTTGGTGAGCCTTCTCACAGCATCTAAAGTGGACCAGATCTGTCATCGTTCATCATCATCGTAATGCGATCAAGATCATAATCACTCACCATCGAGTTTCTTGAACGTCAAGATGAATCCGTTTCTGAAATTATCCTTCACACCTACCCTCCATCATCTTCCATCATGTCTCATCGGATCACCCTCGGTAGAAATCGTTCTGCCGCCCACGATGTTGATGTACTTTCTACCGTTTCTCACGGCCTTGTCGTTCAACGAGAGGTAAGCCTGAGTGACCGAATCGATTTGAGCTTGTGTGACATTGTCCTTGTATCTGATGTAGAGTTCAGACGATGGATCATGATGATGGATGGAGGAGGAGGAATGATGGTGGTGAACGTATACCTGAATGTGATGTCGTGATGGAAGAGACGAGAGCTGTTGGACTGATGAGGTGAGTTGAAATAAAATAAAATAAAATTCGAACCGTGCGAGTGAGCCAGGGAGCGTTGCCCTCCTCTTGAAAGTCGAAACCGACATTGTAACCCTTTGATTCGACGTATCTGCATAAAGATCAGTCGATGATGGTGTCGATGTAGACTGACTGTCCCATGAAGTTTCCAAAGTCCTGGTGGGCCTTCTCGCAGCAGCCAAAGTGCTCTCGATCTGTTTTCGTCATCTTCTATCGGATGATTGCAATATCATACCGTCGGCACTGGTGAATGTGAGGATGAATCCATTGCGGAAGCGATCCTTGACACCTACACGTGTGAGATCTCGTGAAGATCGTATAGATGGATCACCCTCTGTGGAGATGGTTTTACCGCCTACGATGCGAATGTATTTCCTTCCATCTCTAACAGCGAGATCGTTGAGTGCGAGATAGGCCTTTGTGACGGAATCTACTTGAGCACGAGTGACACCCCATTTGTATCTGAAATAATCATCAATCATAAAATGGTGGAAACGGATGCGATCTTCACCTGAACGTGATCACGTGGTGGAAGAGCTTCTGTTTAAGTGTTATCTCACGTCTTTCTTCTGATATTTTACCTGTCCTTCCACACTGGTAGAGTTGATGGCTTGTGTCTCCGAAGCAAGAGAAGAAGACGATATCTCCTCAGTAGAAGAGGTGGTCTGTGATAGAACAACCAAAGCGAAGAGAGATAAGAGGACAAAGGCTCTCATTGTGCTGGATGAAATCGCTGTCTTTGGAAAATGAAGACAAAGCGTCGATTTCCGGGGTTGTGTCGACAGACAGCGAAGTCCGTACACTCAGCATGGTCAATATGTATATCAATAGTTGACCGTCTCTATCGTCGGCTTCACCATGTTGCAGACGTGAAGAGACATCCAGACGTAGAAGGTGACGAGAGTTGCTTTCAGCGGCTTACGTTTTTGAGGAGTTGGGTGATCGGTGCCCAACACAACATTGATCAGCAACGTACGCTTCATGACATACGACGATTTATCTGCTGACAGCACGTGACCTGATATCCAATCTTTTTGTCTCATAAAAGTAGAATCTACCGTCTGACTCAGTCCATTCGAACCTTCCTTGAGAACGTAGATGTAGATATAGAAGGTGAAACGATGAAGCGTGTGTTCCTCTCAAAACTTGAAATGGTGCGATGAATTTGTGATATCGCACGTTCAATGTCAGAAAACAAGGGGTCAACATAGCCCATTGATCTTCACGAATCACTTCGACCACGACGTTCTACACATCGATCGAAGTGGATTCTGATTCTTCATCGTTCGGGTGAGTGTGCCTAACATGTTCACATCAGTTGATGTCTTCATATCGATATCGATGGAGATTCGTGCGTGTCTAGATTGGCTTATCACGTATGCAGCGATGTTTGATAGTGAAACAGAGGAGACACCTGATCATCTTTACATTGATATCTCCGTACCATCCAAATTTCGTGAGGAGGTGGGCTGTTGAAAGGATAATCGTATGAATTACTTATTCTCAACAGGAACAGTTGGCCATTTTGAAACGATTCCAAGAAATGAAATCACCCAGTGCGTCCTCGAAGAGCCCAAAAGCCGCAGAAAGGAAATCGAAAGATACAGACAATCCTCGCAAAAAACCAAAGACATCGGATCAAATCGTAGCAAAGGATACGAATGTAATTCTACATCGTTCATCTCTTTCCATTGACCCCAGACAGCCCAGGAAGACAGTCAATCCGGGTGCCATACGAAGTAGTCAGTTCATCGCCAGTGTCCATTCTCCCGCTCCATCCAAGAGTCTTCCCAAATCGCTTGGTGACATCTCATCTCATCTGTTGAAAGGCTCAACTTCTATAGTCGCCAAGCTAAATCAAGATGATCAATCCGAGATGGATTTGCCCGATGACTTTGACATCAAGAAGGGAGTCAAGCTTCTGGACCAATTCGTCTTGTACAACGAGGGCACAATGAGATCTCTAAGCGATGTGATGTCACATGACGGATGACATCATCACACTGACCTCTACAGTTACAACAGATTGACCAACTCGAAGGATTTGGCTATGTGCAGCCTCCCCCAGACAGCGAAGAAGGTGATACTCCATCATTTCATTTTAATGAATTGTCCACAGAACCGACGCCAGTCAACTTTGTCGTCAAAGCTTGGGCGTTGTCGTTCTCACCTCCCGCCATCTCTGTACAGTCAGAAAATGCCACATATAGCCTTTTGGTGCCTCACCCCTCCTACGTGGTGAGTCATTCATCTACAACGCTAGATCTGACTCGTTGTAGACGATGTTTTCTCAGATTTTTTTCGATTTTGTCGTGACGAAGGAGATGGTGGAGAGAGTGCATAAGAACAGGAGGATGGAGCTGGAAACTTTCTTCGAACATGTGAGGGAAATTTCGACGAAAATTCTCACATGATGTAGGTCACGTCGCATTTCTCTGCAACATACGAGCTCGTTGTAGATCGCAAGGATGTACTGAGGCGGACGTACGTGTACAAAACTCTCTTGGCGAGATTTCACCCACAATACGCATCGAATATCTTGCTCCGCGCCATGGTGAGCTGTCGTTGTAGACGGTGAAATCTCATCGAATCTAGATCGACCTCCTGAAGAGTCAAATGAAGATCGAGCCCGAAGTTACCAAACCCATTCACGTATGTTCTTCTATTTATTGTATTTCATTGTCAATCGATCTGATTACAATATTACGAGTGAAAAGCAGTCCATCTCGTGATATTGTATGATAAACACTATGTCATATGGATGGGACTGATGTCATGAAAGATATCATCAGAGAAGAAGCCAGAGAAAACAGAGAAAAAAATAGAAAAGGAGACAGAAAAGAAAAAGGAGAAGAAAACAGAGAAGAAGATAGAGAAGAAGATAGAGAAGAAGACAGAAAAGAAGACAGAGGAGGAAAGACCTGGAAAATCCACCGAAAAATCAGTTGCTAAGAGTAAGGAGAGTCCCAAATCGAAGACCAAAGAGACGAAGACACCTACATCTACAACGCCATCCACTCCCGTCTCTCCATCTACAACGCCACCCCCCGTGAAACGAGTGAGTCATTCTATCTCATTCTCAGAGAGGATGACATCATGCAGAAGAGAGGTAGACCTCCCAAAGTTCGACCAGAAGGTGACAGACAGGTGGGAGCAGAAATCGTGGAGAAGAAAAAGGAGAAAAAGGAAGAAAAAAGAGAGAAGAGAAAAATCACAGAAAGTCCAGCAATACCTTCTCCGAAGAAAAAGAAGACAGAAAATTCTACGGAAATTCCGGAAACATCCGCGGAACCTCCGTCAGACAATTCCTCGTGAGTCGAACGTCCATCTACAACGCTCACCCGTTCAGCACCACCGAAGACCTCCTCTTACCCCACGTCGTCCCAAATAATCTGTCCACCCTACCTCCCCTGGCCTCCCCCCTTTGGAAAAACGACTCCGTCTTCAAGGCCATCTCCGTGTGGCAGTTCTGCAACAATTTTTTCCCGCTCTACTTCAACGGTAGCATTCGATTCGATCTCATTCAATTCGAGAGGGACATGAAGGGAAGCACTACACCTCTCACCGATGCCATCTACAAGGCGGTCGTGAAGCTATTATTAGACGATCTGAAGGTACGTACGGTACGTACGAGGGTAGAACTGATGAGAATAGGTGCAAGAGAACGCTCTTTTCGTTCGAACCTTTGAAAACATCGTCTTCAATGACATCACTTGGCCCGAAATTTTGCGCAGAGTGAGTTCTTCTCCCTCTCCCCCCTCGTCTTCCATTTCTCTCTCACGATCTCACCCACACAGTGCCTCGGTATCTTCTCTGGAATGGCCACAAAGAAGACGCCTCAGTCCAAGTCCTTCACTTCAGAGTGGTACGACAAATTATCCAAGAGGGAGTATGAAGATTTATCCGTGGACACGAGATTAGACATACTGTACTACCTCATAGAGAGAGCGAAGGAGTCGATGAGATATCTGTGAGTTTTCATCGAGTTTTCTGGGATGACGGTACGACAGGCAGATCGTGAGTAACCATTTGGACATATTGGATCAGATTTCCGTCCGAAAGGGTCTCATCTCTCAGGTGAGAGAAGATTCTCAGAAATTTCTCAGAAATGTTGATGAAATTTCCAGGAACAAGATCACTTGAACGAACTGGCTTCCATTGATTCGAGCCTCAACAAATCTGAAACGTTGACACCGACACATCAAAAGAGCCTGAAGAAGCAACGTCTCAATATCGAAAAACGCCTCGACAAAGTTCAGTCCACCGTGAGTCATCCGATCTACACCGTTGTAAATGGCATTCGTCTACACCGTTGTAGATGACGCTCACCTCCGTAGATACGCAAGATGGAAGCCGACCGTGACGACAGAGTGCATGCGTTGTGTTTCACACCGAACGGAATGGATCGATTCTACAATCGATACTGGATCTTCAGGGGGGTACTGTGTACAAGAGAGGCGGGAAACCGTAATTTGGAATTTCTCTTGGTACAGAACATCGACAGCCGACTTTTCTCGGAAGAATCTAATATCGCGGAACCACCGGAAGAATGGAATATCCATTTATCCGGTCGCACCTGGTCCGTCGTGACGAGCGAAGAGCAATTGGAGGGTGAGAATGTTCAATGAAATTTCCGTGGATTTTCGTTGAATCTTCTCAGGTTTGATATCTTCTCTGAACGTGGGAGGACATAGAGAGAGTAAACTGTACAGAGAACTGGAAAATCACAAGAAAATTCTCGTGTCTTCCCTCCGGTCAAGGAAGAGGAGCGATGTGAGGCTGAAAGACAGCCTATTGCAGGTAAATTTCTGAGAATGTTCCATCTACAACGGTGTGCTGACGTCATCAGGCTTTGTACAGGGAAGAGGAAGAGTCGACGAAGAAGAGCCCCGTTGCCCAGGTGATCTACCCTCTAATTCCTGAAAAATTCTGAGTCCATTTCCAGGAATTATCTGAACTACCGGATGAATCAGCTGTGACATCCAGGAGAGAAGCAGTAGTCGATCTCATACTCGAATTTGAAGATAATTTGGAGGGGTGAGAGGCGTTGTAGATGGAATCTTCTCACCTTTTTCTCAGAAACCGTTGGCGGGAAAATCCAAACTACAACGAGGAGAAACGATTGTGGTCCGGTCGTATTCTCGCGGCATCCGTGTGTATCTCTGTGAAATTTCACCACTGATGTCTCGTTGTAGAGCGCCAAAGACATGACACACGAGCTGTTATACATGTTAGACCGCATGGAGGTCGAGAAGAACCCAACAGCGTGGAACTGGACTTCCCGCCAATACGAAGATTTCAAAATTCAAATCGCGTCGACCGTTACGCTTCCCGCCCTCGCCCTCTTGATCGAACAGATCTACGATCACTTTGGATTCATCCGGCCGGAGGAAACGGTGAAATCCACTTTTCCTCGATCCAAGTATTTTCTCTGAATTTTCTCATCTAATAATAGATCTGTACGGTGTGTGCCAGAGGTACAAATGCTGATCGAATGTTGCTGTGTGATGGATGCTGCAATGCCACACACACTTTCTGCTTGCGTCCAAAATTAGCTGAAATCCCGGAGGGTGAATGGTTCTGCTCCACCTGTACACGTAAGAAGATGGAGACTGTTACGTCGGGGTCAAACGGGGTTACGTCGGGGTCCGATGGAGTGGAGATGAAGGACGCCGAGAGTGCTTCCATATTGACAGAAGAAGGAGACCAATTGATTTTGGACGATCTACAACGCGCCATGATCAATTCGGTGAAACCTCCCACCTCCCTGGAGACAAGCAGGTGATGGTGACGTCACGTATGATATCTTACTGACGTGTCATGACAGTGTCACGGTGGAACGAACGCAGACGTGTACAGGTGAGATGGTTCACCGAATGGATCGTCTGACATTGGCTAGTTGTAGATAGTCAGGAAGTGTTGGTGGATGCATCCACCAAGACCATTACGGAGACACTCGTGCAGACCACCCTCACTGTTGTGGACTTGAGCTGAAATAAAACAAATTCTGAAAGAATGCAACGAGTTGTGACGATCATTACACATCATGTAACACACGATCATCACATCAAACATCATCACCACACCAGTGTCACCAGCCACAAGACACGAATGCTTTGTGTTGAATCCCCACCATGATGCTGAACACGATCGTTCTCTGTCAGCGCATCATATCGATTGATGCGACTTGTGTACAATCATTTATCTAAATTGTTTACTTCTTTCCGCANCATTTCGGAGACACTCGTGCAGACCACCCTCACTGTTGTGGACTTGAGCTGAAATAAAACAAGTTCTGAAAGAATGCAACGAGTTGTGACGACGATGACGATCATTACACATCCTATAACATCGTCACATCAAACATCATCACCACACCAGCGCCACCAGCCACAAGACACGAATGCTTTGTGTTGAATCCCCACCATGATGCTGAACACGATCGTTCTCCGTCAGCGCATCATATCGATTGATGCGACTTGTGTACAATCATTTATCTAAATTGTTTACTTCTTTCCGCAGCTGACGCATCCGCAAGCGTAGCCTCCCTGTCCGTCAGACCAGCACACGGGTCCACAGGCTCCGAGCATCTGGCATCTACCTTGTCTCTTCTCTTCTACGCTTCTCTTCTCGGCATATGTGGCAGAGCAAGTGTTTTGGATGTCAGCGTTCCACAGGCAGTGTCTGCTGTCGGGGTTGCCACAGTCGGCAGGGCAGGTGATGGAGGTGATTTCGCCGGAGGTGAAGGTCTCGACGACGTTGTAAGGAGGCTGAGGGAAGTCCTGAGTCAGGTCGGCGTGGACAGCAAGGCAGAAGACGATGGCAAAGAGGATGGCAACCTTCATGTTTGTCTCTTGTGAGCTGTCTTGAAAATGAGTGTTGTGAGGGACACAATCTGCTCGTCGGAGCGGTTGGTCATCCTACCGAGACGAGTCACGGTAAATGAACGCATCGCAGGCCTTCTGCGGAACGGATCCGCCGGGAGAACAATTTTGGAGGCTACTCCTGGCATGCCAGACCCAAAAACAAGTCCTTTGAGTACGGAGGCAAATTTAAAATCTTGACAGAGAGAATACAAAATATCTTCCGCTCCATCTTACGTGGGGTTTAAGGTTTGTGTTACATTTCAGACAATAAATGCTTGGCAAAGAGGGGTGATCGGTCAGTGGAGAACCTAGAGAGTAGAACTGTGATGTCGGGCAGGTTTCGGGGGGGAAGGAAGTGGAATCAAAGCGAGCGGTTGCGCAACCTTTTGGCGATGAACCTGCCAGCTGTGTTAGTGTACAGTTAGGCTTGTCTCCACATGAAGCTTGTGAGAACTCCATAGAGGCATTTGTAGGTGTCAAACTTGACTATATACCATCAGTGAGCAATGACCACGTGCCGAGAGTCTTCGATCAGAGAGAACATCTCTCTGACCACTCCGACTGCACCCTGCCCTTGGCCTCTTTCATGATGCAGTCGAGAGGCTCGATGGCGGTCGACCAGATGATGAAAAGCGATCCTACGTTTTACGATGAGCCGACAGAAGACACTTTATGTACAATCATCATCTTTTGTTTTCAATTGGGTGTCAATGTGGGTATGAGCAAGTCCGCTTCACACAGAGTCCCTCTACTCTTCTTACATTCAATGATGGCGTTCCTGATGTTCTTATTCGCGGCGAATCTCAAGGCAAAATTATCACGAGCAGACGGGTCCACCTGCATCGTCATCATCGTCGCAGAACGTCATCATTCTTCTCCACCTCCGGATGTTTCAACAACACTTGCACCATGGAAGTGTGGCCGTTCTGGCTCGCGTATCTTAACATGAAGTTGTCGTCTTCGCTCAGGTCGATGGGTGTGACGGGCAACAATAATTCGAAGACCTATCCTCTTCACTTTCTCTTTAAAGAATTAAAGATCACCTCGGTACGATTTGAGCTCGCAGCTCTACGTATGGCACTGGATGACTCGATCAGGTGATCGCGATCATGGATGGAGCGATCATCACCTGCAGTTGTTGGCAGAGGGGTCGACTCTGTCGTCTTCCATCAACATCCGAACAATGTCCGTGTGACCGGAGGCTGCCGCCAGGCCGATCGCGCTATTTTTGAGAGCTGAGGGATCCAGTCTTGAGCAGGACAAGAAAGCTCTGAAATCGAGTCATTCGAGTTGAATTATCCATGAAATCACCGGACGACTTCTACTTGGCCGCCACTGGGTGTCGTCAGGGCGTTTTATGTTTGCGTTTTCATTCACCGAATGGATCTGAGGAATGCCGTGTAGCGATTGTAACTGACATCTATTCTGTCATCAGCCAGCAACAGTTTGAGCATCTGTCCCCTTAGTCATCCATCATCGCGATCACGTTCGATGATCATGATCATCGTGACGATCTCACCTCCACAAGACCCTCTAAAGCACATTTCATGAGAGCTCCCGGATGAAGTTGCATCCTTCCGTCTTTCAGAAACAGCTCCAACACTCTTGCATCTCTCGATGTCAACACCCATTCCAACATGCGCTCTGGAAGTTCTATCCGCGAGTCCCTCAACAGCAGTTCTAGCGTGGACAACTGTTCGCATGAGAGGTGTAGACATTCGAACATCACACCTTGGACGTCATAACACACGTGACGAGGGCGTAATTGTCATTAATCGAGGGTTGCAATCGTGGATCGTCGAGAAGATGGAGAACCGAGACTTGACTGCACTCGATGGCTTTTCCCAATGGCCATCCACAGCGAAAATTGATGTTGATGGAAGAAGATGATATCTGGACGCGTTAGCAGGTGTGATGGATGGAAGATGTACCTGTCGCCAATCTCTGCAGACTCGCTGAAGGGAGAGGTAATTTTGCAATGATTGGAGGAACATGTCCTCGTCTGCGTCGAATGCATCTTTCTTGTCACTGAGGGGGTATAACAAGTATTCGAATATGAGAGATAAGTTGTCGAATCCCACGTTGTCTAGAGTGAGAGACATGCTTGGTACGTGTGCGTTGCAAGTGAAGAGACGAAGGATCAATCACGTCCCCAAGGAAGTCAGCTGAATTAGACAGCACCGTACGTAGAGATGGATGGTCACGAGGATCTATCGACACGTCACTATGCAATCCATTGTATCATCGACTCTAATCACCACGATGATCGGTGTCGCCAAATACGTTGATGATCGTCGATGAGCCGTTTGTTGCGAAATGTCCATGTGATGGCTCTCCCTTCAAACAACCAGTCATCCTGCGATGCGGCAGAAAAAGTCCGACGACAATGCAGAGAATCATCAACCGACCTCTCTTCAGTGGTCTCACAGCGGCTAGACCGTATATCACACCGAGACGTAACTTATGGACAACCGTTCGTGAGTTCCAGATCATCGTATATCTTTGATTTACACTTCTTCCAGCTGTGACAGAAGACCTCGCGAAGCAGAAAGTCAGTGTATTAGAGAAGAAAGGATTCATCTTAGATATGGATGGGTGAATCCATCACATTAACCGTCTCGTTCGATTCTGGATCTCATCTCCCTCTCAGAGTCATCTGGCACGCCAATCACATCCTCCCAGGAGTGATCGACTTCATCGGTTGGTTGAAGGCAGAAAACAAGAGGTTCATGTTCTTAACCAATGCCAGCGAAGTCAGTCCCAAGCAACTCTCCAGGAAGATGAAACGTCTCACCGATCACGACGTACGATCTCTCCTCCCATTCAAA
>MDYQ01000326.1:0-68410 GCA_003024175.1 Planoprotostelium fungivorum | reverse complement strand
ACGAGATCATGATGACAAAAGAGATGTGTTGTACCGATGACGGCTGCGGTGGCCAAACCGATGAGAAGTTCGGCCCAAAAGGGAAGAGGATGGAATCTAGAGGCTTCGGCATCGACGATGAAGATGACGAGGATGAAGGCCGTGAACGCCGCGAAGAAGGGCAGGAGCTTCTTAGCTCTGAGACGAGTCAACGATCTTCTTAATTCTATAAGAAAACCTGTTGGCGAAGGTGTGAGGTGCTCTCTTCCAATCCCAGGACAGAGGAAACTTCCAGACGTAGACGCATCGGCTGACCGTGTAATACAATGCGAAGGCGATGCTACATCCCAACAGTGGACTCGTGAACCTGCGTCGAGTCAGATGAACGGATGGAATAGAGTGCTCGATGATGCAGAGATGTAAGATTTACCAACTGAGGACGATGCGAGATAATGCTTTCCAATTGGGGCCATTCAAGCCCTGAAGGAACAATGAGGATGAGATGACAATGAGTTGACGATCGGGGTGGAAGACGATTACCTTCTGTACGAGACCAAAGGCCAGAACACCACCGACCACAGAATGAGTAGAGGAGACGGGTAACTTGTAATACGTGGCCAACAGGATCCACAAGACAGCTGAGATGAGAGCGCAGAACATTCCAAGGACGAAGAGCACTGTGCTGTCTGTGTCATCATCTCCCCGACAACAGATAATGCACCTTCTTCCTCTTTGAACGATTCAGGATTCACCAGTCCTGTCTTGATGGTGCTGGTCACATATTGGCCCATGATCACAGAGCCAGCGAACTCGAACAGAGATCCCAAAATGATCGCCTGCTTGAGAGTGAATGCGCCAGATCCAACAGAAGTACCCAGTGCTTCTCATCGTCACTCTGTGCTGTGATTCGTATGGGCTCACCATTGGCAAAGTCGTTTGCACCGATGGAGAATGCCATCAAGAAGGCAAATACCCCTCCCACAGATAGGAGAGCGACCACAGAAGCCAACATGATGAAACTTGTGTTCCTCTTCGCTTCAGCTGCCGGAGCCGAGAAGTTGGGATCTGCGAACTCGTGGAATTTCGCGTTCGCAGCCCGCACTTTTTATGAAACTGCTACTGCTACTTGTACTTCTAGAACGAACTCAGATCTTAGGTGAATGGCAGAAGTGTGCTACTCCATGTTTTGAGCAGGTGCTATGATCAGGTGTAGGATGCATCCATTCAGATCAATAGCACTATGCTCCACGTTGCGGTGACCCTCTCCTGGTCAAACAAACGTCACGGATCAGGAGGTCTATTTCATCGTCCATACATCTGTCGAGGGATAGATTACACTAAAACAGACTTTTCATCAGATGCGGACCGAATTTTATTACCATTCATCGCTCGTCGAGCCAGCTGATCGCAGAGAACAATTGCAGTTAGTCTATCAATGGACTAAAGTTAGATGGTGAGTGAATCAAACGTAAAATGCATGGATGTGATAAAAATGAGGATGGGCTTTGTGATTGATGATTCACGATCCGTAAAAGTGATCACAGATAAAAGAGAGAGGAGACAAGTGGTTTTTATGTTAATTAGAAAAGCTGTATAAGCTAGTACCAGGAGCGGTGGAGGGGGCGTCGGTGTAAGCGTTGGCGATGACTCTCTCTTCTCTGAGAGTGTCGATGTACTTGAGGAGAGAATCGTAGGGCGTTGAAGTGCCATCTGATTTTCTGACCGTAATCTTTCCATCCCCCACGGGCATGATGTGAGCAATGTGTTCTAATCCTCCCTCTCTCTGCACCTCATCAGACACCTCATCCTCTTCCCCTCCTCACCTTCTTGTAAGTCAACACGTACGAGCCCATGTTATCTGACCAACGCGTCAAGAAGGTGAGTGGTGCAACGTGAGGTGCCAGCAGTTTCTGCTCTGCCTTGATTCTGTCCAAGTTACCACACCAGCACAGCTGATCGGCGTGCTGCGGTACGACCATTCCTCTCTTCTGCTCTCCGTCAGATCTTCTTTCTCTCTCTCTCACCTCTCCACTTCCATTGGACATGGATTCCCCTCTCGGTGATTGTGGTGATTGGGGTGCCGTTCCTGGACTCTCCGAGCTGACCGTCGGTTGAATCTATCGGTGTCAGATCTTCTTACATTCTGGTGAAGGGAAGGACTCACGGGGTTCGTGAGGGAGCGAGAAGTTAAGGAGCGGGGGGGAGTGGTCTGCTGTCGGTCGTCCATGGTGTACTCTTGATCCCTCACGCTGGCCGGTTTAGTTGGGGAGGAGACCGCCGCTGCAGGTGAAGATGGATTTGGTTGTGGTCCGGCTGATTTGAGGATCTCGAGCAGTTCGTCTCTGACCTGAGATCGTGTCACACATTTTCTCTCTCTCTCTCCTCACCTGAGAGAATTTCGGTCTCTTCTCTGGCTTATCTTGCCAGCAGTTGAGGATCATGTTTCTGATGCGATAGTCTTCTACCCCGGAGACTTCTAATCGCTCTCCCCTCGTCACAAAGTTGATGATGTCTATCGCGATCAGCTCGTCATCGATGGTGTGGACTCTCACCCCAAACGCTGAATTTGTCGAAGGGGTCGACGCTGTACGGTTCGATTCCAGTGAAGATGTGGAGGAGAGACACGCCGAAGCTGTAGATATCCGTCTTCTCGATGTTGTAATCTGTCTGTCCTCCCAAGGTCTCTGGTGCTTGGTAGATGAGCGTTCCCACACCGTTCGTCAGGTTTCTCTGCTGCTCTGTTTCCATTCATCAAGTACTCGGATGATGCACTCACTCTCTGGCTCGTTGATCTCTTGCGTTCCCGGCTGGGAGGTGAAGTCAGGAATGGTGACACTGGATGATGTGTCTTCTATTCCGTAGACTCTCTGCAGATCTTCTTTTGATTTCTTGTTGCTTCGGGAGGTTCCAAAGTCAGTGATCTTCAGGTTGACGTCGACGTCATCGTGTTGGGAGATAACCTTGTCTCTTCAGTGTCTCTCGATCCTTCCTTCTCACCAGAAAGTTGTCCGGCTTGAGATCTCTGTGATAAATATTGTGAGAGTGTAAGTAAGCCATTCCTTTCGCCACGTCGAGAGAGACCTATCCCCTTCACTCTTCATTCTCACTGTCTCTCACCTTCACTCTGAATCGAAAGCTGATCTCCTGCTTCTTGATCAGGGACGTCAGCGACCCTCCTCGGATGTATTCCTGTCTTGACTCAGGATGAAAAGAGAGTGTGACACTCACCATGACCATGCAGAGTGGTTGGGAGGCTACGGCGGCAGTGGAACCCATGTACGTCACGATGTAAGGGAACGACAGTTTGCTGTGTCGGTCAGCGTGACCCCTCCGCAATGTCTCACCTCATGAGTGCAATCTCACGCTTGACGAGATCACGCTCGTCCGTGGTCATCTGATCTGCATTGTGAAGGACCTGGAGTTTGTCATCCATCATGGAGAGTGTTGGTCTCACCTTCACGGCCACTTCAGAATCTCTCCAGGTGGCCTTGTGAACCGTACCGAATGCTCCTCCGGCGAGTTTGTCTCCGAGAACGACCTCATCGTAATCCAAGAAGGCGGACAGTTCTGCAGAGTTGAGCGATGGAGGAGGAGGAGAGACTCACCCGATTCGATACGGAGACAGACGACGAGTGAGTTCGAGCGAAGGATCTCATCGATGGAGGCCTGCGGCCGTGGAGGTGGGATCTCTGCACCTCTCATGAAGATGCCTCTCTTCTTCACCGTCCCTGATAAGTCTTCCTTCTTCAGCGAGAATTGGATCTGCAGCAGCTGGTAGAACTTGGACGTGCAGAACGCACGAAATTTGAATTCGATTCGCTTGGTCTCTCCCTGTTCGAGTCTTCAGTGTCTGTCGTCACTCTGCGATCCTTCGCACCTTTCTGATCTTTCCCTGGAATGGCAATGCTTCCAGTTGGTACTTGTCGATGATCTTCTGTCGAACTTGGAAATAAAGACTCTTCTTTCCGTTGTTTACGATGGTCAGGCTATCTGTGCCCCACCGGCTCGATTCACCCAACAATAGATCCACGACTGGGACTTGTGCTTCTGAAGTCATCAGACTCTTGTCCATCGTGAGATTGTGGTGGGCTGTGAATCCAATTTAGATCCAGTCCGATCGGGTATCATACGAGGCGACTCAC
Organism: Planoprotostelium fungivorum; assembly: GCA_003024175.1. Lineage (NCBI taxonomy): Eukaryota > Evosea > Variosea > Cavosteliida > Cavosteliaceae > Planoprotostelium > Planoprotostelium fungivorum. Next base: position 64,289 of record MDYQ01000326.1, on the reverse strand, counting down.
CTAAAACCTTCTCATTGGTATCCTTTAGAAACTTTGAGAACTCTCCCTTATATTCCACAGAGGTGAGCTTTCCGTCGATGGCTCTGAGATGTATTTAGATATGGAACTGGATGTTTCCCATGATCTGAAGAGGAGAAGGAGATCCGTACCTCTCTACGAGACCACGAAGAACGGGAGTGAGCTCAGTCCCACTGAGAACCACAGTATTCCGACCGCTACCCGGACTACTCGGACTTCCATTCTTGGACATTGCTTCTTTCTCTCTTGAGGTTCTTCAGACCTCCTCTTCCTCCTTCCAGATGCGATGTTCTCCGCAGCAGCGGAAGAAAAGGAATAAAACGCAGAAAATAGATTTAAAATGAAACCTTATGCCACACCCAAAGTGTCGCACACACCAAGTCGGGCATAAACAAATCGGTTATACAATACTATCATTTATGAAAAGAGGGTATAGCACAGTGTCGTCCCTGCAGCGAGTAATCCTATTCCACCGAGAGACAGAACGACGATGCCGGCGATGAACCCTCCGTTCATACCCGCAGGGCTCAGACCTGTCTTTGTTACTCCTCTTCGTCAACTCTCACTCACCACCGTCCGTCGTGAAGGGGACCATGTAGGTAGAAGAGACGGTGCTGCTCGTGCTCCGCGTCGTGCTCGTGCTGACTGTCCTTTGGTCATCTTCTCTCCTCTTCTCCCTCTCACCTCTAGATGGGAAGGAATCGGGGGGTGTGTAGGTCTGTTGTCTCTTCCACTCTTCTCTGATGGAGGGTCTATCCATCTCCCAGGTGTATCTTTCCTCTACGATTCCTCTCTTGCTGTTGACGGGTGTGGTGCTGCTGCTCCTCCCCGGTACGTTCGTTGCGATGAGTATGACACCTGCGTCCATCAACTCGATCGAGACACAGTGGATAGGCGTGATGACTCACCGATGATGATGAAGACCATGGATACGAGAACAGCGGCACCCAGACAGATCTGAGCGTGTCGCTTGCGGGGTAGTTTACCGAACGACTTCTTGTGTCCCTTTCCACCTTGAACGTTTCTCGTGTAGAAGGTCAACATCCTGATGTCCTCTCTCGTCTGAGCCGATGGTCCCTCCTCTGTCCATCCTTCAGTTCACGTCCGACGATTCACGTGGTGTGACTCACCCAGTTCGAGCTGACTCATCTTATCGTAGAGATCATCTAATTGCTTCTGTACACTCTGTTTGTTGTCGTTGTAGTCGTTGAGCAGTTCTTTGAAGGCCTCCACAAGGATGGGAAGGATTTCAGAATAGCTCACGGCCAGATAGCCTGTCGTAGGATCTTGATGTACCACCTGATCATTTCATTCCATTGCAAGAACATCAGATACGGTAGATGAGACAGTGGATGAGACAGTGGATGAGACAGTGGATGTGAGACACACCTCGGGGATAATCTTCTGCACTTCTTGTGCGATGAGACCGACAACCTTCTGTCCTTTCGTCTTTCCATTCCCCAGCATCTCTGAATGCTCTTCTTTCCACTCGTACTTCTTCCCCTCCAGCATACTGACAATGGAGATGGCATCGACAATGTCTTCGATGTTCGTCTGTCCTGTTCAGTCTCTCTCTTCATCTGATGAGATAATACTTTGAGTCGGATGTCACTGAATTGCATGAAAGCCCTAGCCCTTACGGTCCCCATGACATCCAATGAGCCAGGTAGTACGGTGTCGTTCCTTCCCGTGTTCTCGTAGTTCTGGTTCATCTCGTTTCTCTGTTGCTGTACGTTGTTGTACTGGTAGTTATCCATCATCTCTTGTTGCATTTGTCCCTGCATTTGACCTTGCATCTGTCCTTGCATTTGACCCTGCATCTGTCCTTGCATCTGTCCTTGCATTTGACCTTGCATTTGACCCTGCATTTGTCCTTGCATCTGTCCCTGCATTTGTCCTTGCATTTGACCTTGCATCTGTCCCTGCATTTGTCCTTGCATCTGTCCTTGCATGGGTTGCTGCATGGAATGGAGCATCTGCCCCTGATGTTGAGATTGCATGGGTGGAGGGTGTTGAACGGGGTATGGATTGATGTGATTGGACCCCGAGGGATGAGCCACCACGTTGGGGTACGTCGGAGTGTAAGCAAAGTTTTCCGTCTTCCTCTTCTTCTCCACTTGCTGTACTCGTTCAGCTCACCTTCCTGTGCTCTCTCACCTGTTGAGGTGATGTCCTCTCTGCCACGTAAGGATTGTCTTGCACTGTCTCTCTCAGTCATTCACATCGTGGAGAAACTCTCACCGTGAGGATGTAACGAGATCTCTGGATCTGTTCTCTGCTCGTGTTTGAGGTTCTGCTGCTGCTGCTGTTGCTGTTGCTGTTGCTGCTGCTGCTGCTGACCCGTCATGGATGGACTGCTCCGTTCAGCATCGCGAGGGAATGATGGACTCACTTGACAGCGCCACTATTGTGGGTAGAGAAGTCGACTGATCTTCCCACGACACTCTCTCCGGTGTTGGAAAAGACCTGAAGGCTTCAGTTTCATCCTCTGAACTCAATCTCACTTGGGCCATGAATTGCAGCTGCTTGGCGATTCGAAACAATTTGAGTTCCACTTCGATGAGAGAGTTGAATAATTTGGCGGTCTGGAGGACGAGAGTTCAGAACAACATGAGAGAAGGGATGGGTGGAAACAGTAGAGGAGGGTGATGATGGAGACGGAACTCACGCCGAAGACGAAATCTGACTCAGTGCCACCGTGTGAAGGTGAGGCATCGACTTGACTCAGATTGATTTTTAAATTGCTATCATGGACTAATGTGGGTGAACATTGAAACCCTATTTATCATTCAGAGGGCAAATCACATGGTCATCATGATGCTTACCTTGTGGCAATAGAAATTGTAATTTCAGACGCTTTCCCTTGCCCTTTGTGACTCGCAACTTGTCACCTCCCTCGACTCTCTGCCATAATCCTTTGGAACCTCTGGGCTTGTGTAGTACGACCAGATCAACGACACTTCCTGTGTAGTCAACGAGTCTGTTTGACGTTAATCTCTTCAAATCACCCTGTTGACGTAGTGCAGAAATGCATTGGTACTCACGGTGGTTCACTGCTGCTGGGATTATCTGCCGGTGAACTGAAGGAGTCATAATCACTGGAAAATACTTGGTCCAGATCTCGAAATAACATCTGCTCCATGATTTGGGTCGAATCGTCGGTAGACTGCTGTTGTCTCCCGTCTATCATTTGAAATCCCACATCTTGTGGTTTCATGTCGAGTGCGTTGAGTTGAAATTGTGCATCTTGATATTGTTGCATCATACTGCGGCTGAATGTGTGCTTTGAAGTCTATAATTTCATGAGTAAGAGAATAGATTCAGCATCAAGAAGGATGCAGCATACCAGCTGGACCCAAGCCGAGCCGCGGGGTTTAGAACTTCACCAATTATCGGCAGGAGAAAAGGCCCGAAAAAGGTGCCGACACTAACAAAATACGTTGGTCCCTTAGGATCAGAAAACAACGAAAGCAGTTTCATTTATGTGGCGTGAGAATGTACTATATAGAATGAGCACGTATCCACTGTGGTAGGGAGGTCTGTGTTCGATCTCTCATGCAGATCTACTCGTGAGACTCCTGGTCGTGTGTGCTTCTCGATGAAAACCCTTAACGTGCTGTTACGGTGAGGTTGGTCGTCATCAGGAACCTTACAAGGTCAACCCTGGGATTTTGTGTGTACGAGCGAAGATTTTGATCACTGTATAGTCTGTTCACTGAGATGGGGTCAGTAGTGGCCACTGGCCTCTTGAAAGTTTGAAGTTTACATCATTACTGTTGTCAATACATAGATCACCTTTAGTGCAAAGAAAGTTCGACCCAGAATTCTTGTCTTGCGCTAAAAATTTTTCTGTCAGACACAAACGCACTCAGGCGTGCCTCTCTGGTCTTTCAACTGACCTTGTGTCTATTTCTCGCACCTGTTCATTGTGTGACGAAGAACTGTTGTACACATCCGAGATGGATCAACCGCGGAAGAGTTTAGAAGGTGAGCTGCTCGTGATATCTATTCTAAAAAGACCAAGGATCAGTAGTAAATTGCGTCAGAACCGAGGTAGAAGACTGTAAGAAAGAGATTAACATCGGCTGATAGCATACAGTTGTGTCATTCTCGCGATATGATCGAAGGTTCTGCAAATGGAATATCCTCAGACAATAATCTACGTAACAGCTTACACCATCCTTTCTTTGAGAACCCCGCTCAAATCTTGTCCATCATTGTTGTCATTCTCGTGGGTCTGCTGATCGTGCCAAAGAAATTCTCTTGCACCAACACCCCTCGGTCTCGACCGTACGTGAAGGATATCTTCCGTTCTGCCTTCCTTCTCCTCTTTCTCTCTCAAGGATGTGTAGCTCAATCGAGCCCAGCTCTTGTCTCGACGATGAAAAGTATATGGTCCAGTCTCGGAGGTGAGAATGATGATGTCCTCTTGAAACGTTTTATTTTCGCGTCGATCTTACATGATCATAATAACCAATGACACTTTGTCTGCTTCTCGTCTAAAACTATGATAGGTCCGAACACGTATTGGGCTGGGAACAATGTGAGCTATTGACACGAAGACGATGACAACTGAAGCCGATCAGGTCTGTTCTTCCAGTGATTACATCGGTGTCACCTGTGATTCCACCAACAGCTACCCCATTGAGATCTCTTACAGTGGATGGAAAGGATTTTTACTGACCGGATCGATCCCCTCCTCTATGGCCAACCTCGTCAATGTAACCAAGATCGATCTATCCAACAACGCCCTCACTGGAACCATACCCACCTCCCTCTGTGAGTGATCCACACGGTGACAACTCAGTTGACCAACTCGATCAGGTAACCTCCCTCTCACTTACTTGGGCCTCTCAGCGAATCAACTCACAGGCCCCATTACGTGCTTCGGTGATGGGATCTCCCTTGTCTCTATAACTCAACGGTGACAGCACCTCAGCTGACTTATCTTAATTTGAGAGGAATGACCACTCTAACGGGGCCCATACCTTCCAGCATCTACGGCTTGACGCAACTCGTCACTCTCTGGATGGTGAGGACACATCGTCATGGACCCATCTAACGTCTGAGAGATGGGAGCTGATGTCGACAGGATACGAACGGACTCACTGGATCGGTGTCACCCAACATCGGCAAACTCGTCCATCTTCAATACCTCAATTTTGGAGTCAACGATCTGACCGGCTCGTTACCTGACACCATCTGTGAGTACAGACGAGTGTACGATGGTTGAGATGAACACAGGTAATCTGAAGAGTCTGACTTATCTCAACTTTGGTACCAATAAGCTATCGGGTGGTATTCCCACTTGCATCGGTAATTTGACTCTCCTCAGACAGTTTTTCATGGTAAAACGTCCCTCCCCCTCCGTTTGTAACTCTTGCAGGACACGAATAGCCTCACTGGAACCGTCCCTCCCTCCTTTGGAAACCTCGTCAGCCTCAACCAGACTGGGTTCGGTAGGAACAACATCACGGGGAGCATACCCTCCTCTGTCATCAACCTTCCACTCTTGGTCGAACTCGACTTCAATTCGAACCATCTCAACGGAACGGTACCCGGCAGGAGCAATCTCCTCCCAGGCCTGCAGAGTCTCTCTCTGCAGAACAATCAGCTGCTGTCTGTGGGGTACATCAACGTGACATCCAGTTGCAATCTGGGAGGAAATCCCTTCTACTGTCCCACTCCCCTCCAAGTCGATGCCACATGCAGTGGAACTGTCTCTTGTCTGGCTCAATCGGATCCAAACATTGTCGCTCTCATGCGAAGTGTGTGGGCCAGTCTGAAAGGTGATCGTTCTCTTCTATCGTCTACAACAACATCTGAACGAAGGGCAGGACCGAACAACTATTGGGTTGGAAGAAACGTGATGACCAACCCCTACATGGATTCTGAACACTGACAGGTCTGTAACTCGGCCGATTACGTGGGTGTCACCTGCGATGGGACGAACAATTATCCCGTGAAGATCGTCTACAACGGAGGAAGAGGTCCACTCGTCGGATCCATCCCCTCTATCATCAACAGTATCACCAATTTGACTACGATCAACCTCAACAAGAACGCTCTGACTGGCTCTATACCGAATCTCACGAGTGAGCCTCTCTTCTGTACATCCTGTCAATAACCATCCCCAGACGGTCGTCTCACTGTGCTCGATCTGAGCTCAAATCAATTGAGTGGCCTCATTCCTCCTGTGACCAATCTCGCGTCTCTCACTTATCTGAGCCTCTCTGGTAACCGTTTGAATGGACCCATCCCATCCTCCGTAGGAAGCCTCTCTTCTATCACAACTCTCGTTCTATCGGGTAACAATTTGAGCGGAACCATTCCATCTTCCTTGGGTGGTCTGAACTCTCTGGTCTATCTCGATCTCTCTGCAAATGATTTCAATGGGACCATTCCTCTCTCGATGGGCAACCTGACTGCACTCCAGACACTCTCCTTATCCAAGAACCAATTGAGCGGTGCGATCGATCCTCCTCTTGTCTTCTGATGATAAATAGGAACCATATCCCATCAGGTACTCAACCTCCCCACGCTCTTGAATTTGAACGTGAGCAACAACATATTGAGTGGGGCCATACCAGAGAGAGGCCTCGACCTCCATCCACTGTCCAGCTTGGACCTCAGCATCAACCAATTCACGTCCACCGCGGGATTTATCAGCGTATCGAAAGCTTGTAATCTCACCGGGAATCCATTTCCGTGTGCCTATCTGCTGGACGTGCCCTCTAACTGCCTGGTAGATTATCTGTGCCCAAGCCCCATTTCAGATGCCCAAGCGAATCTGCAGATCCAAGAGATCGGTGCAGCGGGCAAGATCATCTCATCTGAAGACGTCTACCTAGTCCTGTCGCATCTATTCAACAACAAGTCTTCGAGCAATCCTGCCACTTTGAATGCTCCCTCTCTCTCTGTCACAGCCTACGACATCACCAGACCATCTCTGGTCACTCGCAATTCTACCGACATCCAATTGTTCACTGCGATCGAATCTTCGCTGAACGTCAGGGGCGCTGCCGCCATCGATCTATCGACTCTGGGGGAATTGAGGAGAGGAAGGAGACAGAACCAGGAGACCTCTCCTAGCTTCGCAGTTCTGATGAAGTACGAGTCCGAATCGGGGCCCTTCTCTGAGGTGCTGGCGAATCAATCTTCTGCTGTGTACGGATTCACCATCACCGACGCGAACGGCTCTCCCGTAGAGGTGAAATACCATCGAGACGATGATCGTTGAAACGTTCGACAGGTAGTTGATGTGATAGAGAATGTGACTGTCATCATTCCCACGCGTGGTGTCACTGCCGAGCAGTTGTCCGAGCTGTACTGCATGTTCTACAACGAGGCAAACAACACGTGGGACAACAGTGGATGTTTCACCGAACGTGATTTCATCAACCTAACGATCACGTGCAAGTGCAATCATCTCACAAACTTCTCTGTGGGTGTGCCATCCCGTCCATCACAGAAGATCGCTGCGGCACCTTCTCCCTTTCCCACCTACATCATCATCATCGGTGAGTTTCACATTCAGAGAGACACTCACCCGAGAAGCGGCCGTCGCTGGTTGCATCTTACTCGTATCCTTGGTGGCTCTCATCACTTTCATCATCGTGAAGCGAAGGCATACCGCTGCGGGGGTGACGTCGAGAGATGAACGCTTCATGTCTCACACTGTGCAGAATAGTTTCGTATCGATGACCATCGCAGAAGATCAAGTGAGTTCAGTTTGATCACAACGATCTGACGAAGAGGAACAGAAGACAGATCGGGAGGAGAAGATAGCGGAAGGAGAGAACTCTGTGGTATACAGGGGATTGCAGTCGGGAGTGACCTCTGTGGCGATCAAGAAGATGAAGAGAGGGGTAGATGGAACGAGAACGCAACATGAATTGTGGATCGTGAAGGTGGGCACTTGCAAGTCGATCGATGGATTGACGAGATGTTAGTCGATGCATCACCCGAACGTAGTGCTCTATCTGTCTCACTTCTCAGATGTCGATGGTGACATCAACATACTGTATGAGCTGATGGATTGGAATCTGGCCAATCGACTGAGAGGTGTCGGAAGAGATCTCTCCTCCTTTGATCGTCATTCCATGTGAGTACTCGTCTTTCGAGCATTTCGTAACACGGTCAGAATGTTACAAATCGCAAAAGCGTTGTCCTATCTGGAGTCGGTATACATCATACACACAGAGGTTGCCGCGAGAAATGTACTGATCAAAGACGATACAGCTAAGCTCTGTGACTTCGGTGAGTGATTTACATGTGCGATATCGAAGAATAACCCAGACGAAGGAAACGCAATCAAAGAAGGAAAGAGTCACAGGAGACGTCGACAGGAGAGTCAACGATGGGATGTGAGAGGGAAATGTCTTGAGAGTGAATTGACGGAGACAGGCACCAGAGGTGATGGAAGGACAATCGTACAGCTTCCATTCTGACATATGGTCTTTCGGTGTCTTCTGTTGGTAGGTCCTAAAACGATGGATCATCCGGTTGATGAGATGTAGGGAAGTGATGAATGACGGCCAGACACCTTATGGAAACATGAGCAACAGAGAGGCACGTATCGAGATGACAATCTAACTAACAGGCCTACAGGTGAAGAAGTACGTGCTGGGTGGAGGATCACTCTCCAACGAAGGTGAACTGCTGCACAATCAGATCATGCGGGGATGGTGGGTATCCTTCTATCGATGAAAGTGACAGTGGAACAGTTGGGTGATGAATCCAAACGAGAGGATGTCGTGCAGACACATACAGACGGAGCTCCGCAGCTATGTTGCCAAAAACGAAGGCAAAAAGCGTATCGTGTCAGTGACCAAAGGAGAGACAGAGGATCCGTACAGATTCCTATGAACTCTGAATGCATCATATCCTCTTGAATAAACCAGCATGCGATTTATCTCATTTCCTCGATTTTGGGGGAGATTTTGTGGAGAAGCCAAAGATGTTGCCCAAGTTGAATGAGGATCGTGAGGGCTTCGTGGACATCTTCTCGAACACTTCGATCTGTGCATCGATCTTCGGGGACCTCTTCAGTCCTACCGGCATCAGATCCATCACCATCGTTTCTCACCTTCTGAGCTGGAGGAGGGGCTCGATGTTATGATTTGACTCGAGGCTCTCTTATGTACGTGGTAGGATGGCTCGTCATCCATCGTGGCCACCTTTCTGATCCTTGTCTTCATCTCCTCGATCTTTCGATTTCCACTTCCCTTCTCGGGTGGTGATTCATTCGATGTGGCTCCATCGTTCTTCGCATCGTCATCACTCTCCGAGTCACTTCCCATCGAATCTCCTCCGTGTGAGCTCCCCAGCGATCTCGTCGATTGATTCGCCTGTCTCCTTCAGTCTAAATCATCGATGGATGTTCATCACCTCCGCCTTCTTCAGTGCACTCGATCGTGGCGATCGACTCTTTACGTCAGAAGAGCGCGAGGTGTTCGCCTTGACTCTGGTTCTGGGGCTCTTCTTGTCCTCCTTCCTGGGCCTCGTTCCCTTCGTTGTGCTCTCTCCCTCTATCTTGGGTGACGTCTGTGGGCTCTCTCCACCCTCCTTCACCTTCTCTCTCTCCGTCTCTCCTCTCTTCTTGTCGTTCGTTCGGTGTGCCATATCGGGTGAATCCACCGGTGGCTCCTGTGGAGTGGATGTCTCTTCTGTGGAGGGTGAGAGGGAGAGAGAGCGATGGACTCACTGTGGAGGGGAGACAGATCGAGATGAACGGAGGAATTAGGATGAGTAGGAGGGAGGGCCTGAGATCCCTGCAGGGATGGTGCTTTGGCCCTGGGTGGGGTGACCGTGTTGCTCCTCTTCATTGAATTCTTCAGGGCCGGACCAGCGACGTTGTAGTTCATGATGGCCTCTCTGATGGTCTGAGTGTCCGAGCTGCTCCCGGCCCTCCTCAACGTCTCTGCATCTATCTCTGTGAGATAGGAGAGAGACCTTCACTCACTGGTGTGGGTCATCGATTCAGATCGAACGGGCTTCCTGAGAGTGCCCCTCACCAGACGAGGCTGGGAGGGGGCCTCGGGTGACGTCTGGGAATTGAGGACGCGGCTGACTCGTAGTGTCATGTTCTGATTGTTGGCAGTGACCAATCTCCTCCTCTCGGTGTCCAAGGCCTGAGAGGATGTGAGGAGAACTCTTCACATCTCTTCACCTTCCGAAGGGAATCGTTGTCTCTCTTCTCCTCCATGTAGAGATGCTCCCACCGATCGGTCTCGGTGTTAGACTCGTGATCGAATGCCAGACGGTGTAATTGTGTGGCCAATCTTCCCATCTCTTCCATTCGTTTCACCATGGCCACCATTCCTCCCTCCTTCTATGGTCATCTCCTCTCTTTCATTTCTCACTCACAACATATTCTCCCGTTCGTTCCTTCTTCTTCTCCGTCAGCTGTTCTCTCGTCTTCTCTACCATCTGTGTGTCTCAGCTCCGTCACCTTTTGCTCCACTCACGATCTTCGTCAGCCGTAATTCCTCTGTGATGGTCCTGTTCCTCTCCTTCTCGTCTTCTAATCTCAATTCAAGCTCTGCATTAGTCTGTTTTCTCGTCTGAGCATCTCGTCCGAAGGGTAACGCCTGCCACTCACGTTTTCGATATTTGTCATCTCTGTGATCAACAGCTGTAAATTCTCCACATTCTCCTGCGACTTCAATCGTCTATCTTTCTCAAGAACACCGATCTGAAGTTCATATTCCTCCACCATCTTGGTGCCATATCAGAAATGATACCAGATCAACACACCTCCTCGAACTGCCTCTCATATGAGTCCCTCTCTGTTCGACACACCTGAAGTTCTAGACGAAGTCTATCGTTCTCCGCCGGTAGATCTTGGTGGATCTCCCGATACTCTTCGAATTTACTCATGAGAAACTCTAACCGGGCCCTCCAATTCATGTTGTCCTTTCTTAACGTCTCCAATTCACCATCGGATTCTTCGTCCACCGTATCCTCATCATCTGATGACCCATTCCTCACGATTGGTGGATCCTAACCTTTTTCAATCTCAAAGACCGACAGAAAAACTGAAACCTCAGCCGTTCTCTGGTCCATCTGCAACGGTTACCGCACCTCGGTTTTGTTTTAGTTCACACACCGGAGTTTCCCAAACGACAGATCCGCAGATTGCGAACTCGTCGCATAGGTCGCAGCTCTCAACTTTCCGTTAAAATAGTACAGGAGAGTCATCGGCCCAAAAGAGAGCAGGGAACACGATCCACAATGATAACAAGATAGAGAGGAGGTAGAAAGGTTTGTTCCTATTCGATTACATCTTCAAAAGAGCTGCACTGAGGGCCTCAAAATCGACACTGCCCAAACCGGTGAGGGGATCCCAACCGAGAGAAGCAGTGAAACCGTACTGGCAACATGGTCCACCCTGAGCGCAGCAGTTGTTCTCACCACTCGTGACATCGTTGAACACTACCAATCTCAGTGGTCATTCAATGACTCTCACTCACCCTTCTCTGAGGTGGCCAACTTGTAGAGGGCGGGGTTGAGGAATCCAACGGGTGGCTTACCGGCGCTGAGTCTCTTTCCGTTGACCAATGTGATCATACCAGCGAAGGCAGGAGTGGATGCACTCGTTCCTGATACAGGGGTAGCAAATCGATCGATGTACACTTCATAGTTCTGTGTGCATTCAGTGGATGAGAGATGAGCTGGCTCACCAGTCCCAGCAGAGCAACATCGGGGTAGCCTCTACCGGTGCTGTTGAACAGGTTGAGGGGGGGGACGTTGGGGCCGTTCCTGTTGGAGGTGAGGAGGGAGGGGGAGATGAACTCACTTGAGGTAGTTGCTGACGACAGTCTCCTGCCATGCGGGACGCTTGAAGTTGATGGAGAAACCACCACCAGTGGTGATGATGCCTCCCGTGGCTGAACTGCAGGCGATCTCGGCGGAGCCACTCTCGGGACCCTGTGTGGCACCCACACTGGTGACATAGGGAGACGTTGCTGGGAAGGAAGGGTTGAATCCACACTGGCTCGCGTCGTTTCTGATATCGTCAGGAGGATCCTCTGTAGAGTCCGCTCACCTAGCCTCAAAGTTGGCGACACCGTCATCACCACTGGCCACCATGACAGTGACACCCCTCAGACCGAGCTTGCAGATCTCAGTGTTGTAGCGGAGGAGATCATCTCTGGGCTCTTCGGAGACGATGCTTCCGTAGGAGATGGAGTGGACGAGGGGGGGGTTGCTGTCCTTGGCGAGGGCGACGACCCAGTCTAAGAAGGGATCGTTGGAATTCTCATCGATGACCCAGAAGGTGGTGGGGGAGTTCTGAGCGACGGCTGGACTCGGTCAGTGAGATTCGATCGATCGACCCACCCATGATGTACTGCACGTCCAAGTTGGCCTCTCCACAGTTCTGCTCCGTGTCAATTGAGTTGGAGAGGAAGGAGATCGCATGATCGAAGAGGATGGAGAAATGACAAGAGGAGAGGTGGAACTCACGTTGGGGTTGAGGAGACAGTACCAGCCGTTGTTGGATCCGATGATGTTAGCGACAGGGTTGACAGAGACGTTGTACTCCTCCTGGAAGTCAGTCAAGTCACCAGAGCTGAATTGCTGTCCAAGAGCCTCGAAGAGGGATTGAGTGGACTTCTGCGAGGCCACGTTGTTGTCCTTGATGTTGTAGACTGAGTTCAGTGTGGCGGGGGTCACCGTTCCGTCTGCAAGGGATCAGTTGTGCTGCAGTGAAGGTGCTCACCTTGTCTCTTCTTGAGGGTGGTGGTCTTGAAATCTCTCTTGCCCTTGGTGGGGAAGTTGACGATACCAGAGATGAAGTCGATGCTGCTCTCCACGTGAGAGGGGAGAGTGTATTCGGCTGCACGGAGGATCTTTCTACCGTCTGTGGAGTTGAAGTCGTGGAACTCAGCGGATAGGCACTTCTCGATCTTCTCGACAGAGGATTTCACTCTGAAAAAGTCGCCCTCCATCGTGTATTCCAACTCATTCTGCTTCAGCCAGTCCTTGACCTGAACTTGGTCAGTTGGTTTGTGAAGGTTGAGGTTCACCTTCTGGATGTTTCCACGAGACCTGAACAAGCGGTTGGCCTCGGTCATAGACAAGTACTGTCCGTATTTGGGAGAAGAAGGTGTAGAAACCTATTTCACGTTGAGTCATACAGCAGAGAGTAGGAAAGTACCTCCATCAGTCTTGAATCGCACTGGGCGGCAGCGTCTGAACGTAATTTAGGTACGATGGTAATCGTGTGAGTAGAAGCCCCTTCTGAGCGACCGATGTGGTTCCAGTAGGGCTGCTCTCCCTTGGCAGTGGTGGTCAGGAATGCCAACTCCATCTTGGGGGTTACCCTCACAGTTCTGGCCTGTCTAGATTTAGTTTCAATCTAGGTCCTTATGATACCTGTGATGCTATAGCTAACAGTAGTAGTAGAAGGACGTGTGACTTCATCTTTGAGTGTGTTGTGTTTTGTGAGCGAATCAGATTCTCAAAAGACTTCTCTTTTGACGTCATCACTTGACAATATGTGTATCTACAACACAACACACACTCTTTGCCTCGTCGGACGAGGCAAGACATATCCGTGTGATATTTAGACTTCGCTCAAACGATCTTCTTCACGCAATCGGGTGTTTGTGATGGAAATATGCGCATCTGTGTCCTTTGTATCATAATATGGTAATCTATTTGTACGGCACAGAAAGATCGTCTCGTTCAGCGTTCGCTGTAGTCAGATTTTACTCTTCAGCTTGACGAGGTGATGTTCGTACGAAAAAGTAGAAACGTTGTAGATAAATGTGATTGGCTCTTTCTGCTAACAACACACGATCGATCGCAGATAGCCCATGGGCTATTTCATCGTCTATACACCATCGGGATGGAAAGTTTCTATTTCTGAGGGAGAGATAATTGTTTTAGTTGGGTCTATCATCCCTCCCTCATCTGAACCATTCTAGGGAAGGTCAATCGGTGCTCTGAAGGAGATCACGGACAATCGCTGTTCTCGTCATCAAGCAGAAGTTCTCGTTACTGATTCTGGGCTCATGTTGACTTGTGTGGGTCTCAGATCGGTCGTCGGTATGTTATGAGGTGACACTTTACAGATCGGAGTGAATAGTATCCAAGTGCGGCCTTCAGAGGAAACAGAGGAATCATACAACGTGTCCCAGAAGGGTTCTACAGAGCTCAAAGATGGCGACTGTTTTGCTCTCCCAGGCCAACTTGAATTCCAAGTGTTTGGACAAGTGAGACTCTTGAATATCATCGCATTCTGAGCTGGTAGGGTGTCGGCCTTGATAAGAAAGGAGTTGGCTTTATGGAAAAGGAGAAGAAGTCAGAGGAGAACAAGGAGATGAAACCAGAAAAGGAGAAGAAAGCCAAGAAGGAATCAGAGGAAAGAGAAAAACTAAAGACTCTGAGAGAGCCATGCAGGTGATATTACGTCAGTTCGAACGTTTAGACGTGTAGATACGGTACATACTGTTACAACAAAGACGAAGGACATAGGAACAAATACTCTCATCCATGCAAATTTGGATCAGAATGTTATCGAACGTGTATGTCCTCTAATCATTCATACTTCCATTGAGTTGTGCACAGCTGCAAATCATCTGAAAGAGTTCAATCATCCGTGGGATACTCCCGTAGACCCCGAAGTCTCAGACGAAGAGGAAGAGAAGGTGATTCGATTCGAACGCATTCCATGACCAGTCCACAGCCGGAGGTGAAAGCGAAAGACACAAAAGCGAAGCCGGCAAAGGTGAGGGGCAGACCAGTCAAAAGATGTGACAGAGAGCAGAATCCCTTCTTCGTCGCTTCACAAGATGACTACGAGCCCCCCACAGTGAAGGTGATTCGATGAAGAAGATGGAGATTGACAGGGAGAAGAAGAAGGGAAAAGGGGAGGAGGGTCCGAAGCAGAAGAAGCAGAAGAAGGTGAGGGGGGACGGGAAAGCCGCTGACTGCGGAAGGCCGAGAACGAAACCCTCGAGGGGAAGTCGTTCGCCTTCACGGGAACACACTCGGTGGTGAGGAAGCAACTGCAGGAGATTGTACTCGAACACGGAGGCCTCTTCCACGCGGGGGTGAGTGACGATGGGAACGGAACGCAGTGAACTGTCTCAGGTCAGTGGAAAGACGGACTTTCTGGTGGCCACATCCATGGAGTGCATGCACGGAACCAGCAAGGTGAGGGTGTGCGATACGTGAATTGACTCGAGCAGGTGGTCAAGGTGATGTTGCACCTCGGTTCTTCGCTGACTGGAATAGGCGAGGAATGCAGGAGTGACCATCGTGTCGGAGCAGTTCTTGATCGATTCGGTGCAAAACGAAAAGTTGATGGATGCCTCCAATTACCAAATCGATGAGGAGAATTAAAAGACAATGTCTACAGAACATGACCTATATTCTCTTCCTTCCTCTCACGGCACCCTTCTTAAGTCTTCCTTGAGGTTTCTTTGGGGGAGTGTTTTTTTGTGGTTCTTCCTCCGATTCATCTTCCTCCTCCGATCTCTTGTCTCGTTTCTCTTCTGTCTTCTTGTCTCGTTTCTCTTCTCTCTTCTCTCGTTTCTCCTCTGATGCGCTCTCTTCGTCTGATCTCTTCTCATCTTCTGAGGATTCACTCTTCACTCGCACATTTTTTGTTCCGCTATGTTTTCGTTTCGTTGGTCTCTCTGGCTCTTCAGATGTCACCGTGTTTTCTTGATCTCTCTCTTCCTCGTTGCACTCAGATGTTGGCTGAAGTATGTATGTGACTCGTTCTGTGTTTGCATTGATGATCTTTTTCAGGTTTCGATTGAGCAGTGCTCTGATGTCCAGGTTGTGCTTGTTGATGACATCCATACTGAGATAGGTATGTATCAAGACTTCTGGACAGCTCGTTTCGCAGTCGATCTCAGATGACCCTAAAGATGCTGCACTCTGTAAGCACCGATAAATTCACTGGAGAGAATACACACCACCATCAACCATGACGAGAAAGAAAGGTCCAACTTCACCCCATTTCCGTTTGATGTTTGGTTCTGAGGGTGTTTGAGACAATTCATCCGTGATGCTCTTCATCAAGATATCCCCTTTGACTCTTCGAATAGAATCCGGGATGCTGATCCGAATAATATTCTTGAAGCCACTGCCCATCCCTGCTGCTGTTGGCACCCAGTTGAATATTTCAATAACCGCGGGAGATCCAAACTACAACGGTTCATAACAGTTGTTGCTCAGATCAAATAGAGATGAGCCACTCTGAGAGTCTGAAACAACATGAAGATGCTTCAACATCTAGCGAAATCAATCTCAATTGCAGGTGATGGTGATGACCTACATCGGGAATCTGAATAGTACCCAGGATGTATGAACAAAAATATCCAGAAGTGGACCAGTTAGTTATGACTGAGGTAATCTCACACCTGAAAAAGTCAAGAGTCCTCAACAGATTTAGGTTGTCTCTGTGGAAGATATGGGAGCTCACGTGTTGTTGAAAGAGTACAACAATGCAGAAGGGATGATCATGCTATCTGAATTATCTAGACAAAGGTGGATCTCACATGAAAGATGACGTATACGATCTTACATCTGAGCGCAGAATTCGATCAATCAATAAGATCATTCGAGTAGGAAGGAAGGAGGCTGCAGTTGTTCTGCGTGTAGATAAAGAAAAAGGTGACTGTGACAATGACGATTCATCTGCTGAATCACCTCAGGATACATTGATCTTTCGAAGAGAAGGATATCAGAAGAGGAAACAGCGAGATGCGTCAGGAAATACAACAAATCTGTAGAGGTGAACGTCCACCCTGAGGAAAGAGAATGAACGAGGACAGGTACAAAGCATATTGAGGAGAGTGGCTGAGCAACTCGTCATCGATCTGGAAGAACTGTACGTCAAGGTAGGATGGCCCCTGAACCTCAAATTCGGACACGCATACGATGCGTTCCGATTGGCCATCTTGTGAGTTGAATGTCACATACAATCTCTGATGATACAGGGACGAGGAGACAGTATTCAAAGAGACGATGGCCAGCAGTGAGATGAGAGAGGCCGTCATGACCATCGTTCGACACCGACTGACACCCACACAAACCAAAGTCCGCGCAGACATCGAGGTAACAGCACTCCCATCATCCCCTTGACACCGTCAGATCACATGCTTCAGATATGAGGGTATCGATGCCATCAAAGAGGCCCTGAGAGAAGGGGAAAAGCTTTCAACTGAATCCATCAACTTGAAGGTGATTCAACCACGTTCTATACCCTATTGATCTTCATGCTCTATTGTCCTCAAACTTTGTATCCACTTGTTCTTCATTCAATAGGAAGGTTGCTATTCGTACTGATCTCCACAGATCAAATTGGTTGCCCCACCTCACTTTGTGATCTTCTGCAGCTCATTGAAGAAGGAGGAAGCGCTGAAGGCCGTGGGAGCAGCAGTGGATGCCATCCGTGAGGCCATCACACAACGCAGGGGAGGGTTCAATCTGAAGACTCCGGTGTGTTTCATCCGAATGTGCCCTCTCATCGAGAACAGCCCAGACTGGTGGAAGAGAGGGAGGAGAAGGAGTTCAGCCGCATGCTGAACAAGTTGAAAGAGGACAACACAGAGGTAGGGTCAATCGATGGATGGACTGACGATCTCGCACAGGTGCCAGGTGATGATGACATCAGTGACGACGAATAAAATAGCGTGTCGTGTGACTCTTTATGACATCTTTATAGTCCAAAGTTGGACGGGTGTAATCCGGACAAGTCGGCGCATTTGATCTCTCCATCCATCACCAATTCACTCACAGCCTTTGCTGTTCCTGGAGAGGTCAACACAGGCAGGGATGTGAAGAGTGAGATGGAGGGATGTGAAGAGTGAGATGGAGGGATGTGAAGAGTGAGATGGAGGGATGTGAAGAGTGAGATGGAGGGATGTGAAGAGTGAGATGGAGGGATGTCAAGAGTGAGATGGAGGGATGTGAAGAGTGAGATGGAGGGATGTGAAGAGTGAGATGGAGGGATGTGAAGAGTGAGATGGAGGGATGTGAAGAGTGAGATGGAGGGATGTGNAGACTCCGGTGTGTTTCATCCGAATGTGCCATCTCATCGAGAACAGCCCAGACTGGTGGAAGAGAGGGAGGAGAAGGAGTTCAGCCGCATGCTGAACAAGTTGAAAGAGGACAACACAGAGGTAGGGTCAATCGATGGATGGACTGACGATCTCGCGCAGGTGCCAGGTGATGATGACATCAGTGACGACGAATAAAACAGCATGTTGTCGTGTAACTCTTTATGACATCTTTATAGTCCAAAGTTGGACGGGTGTAATCCGGACAAGTCGGCGCATTTGATCTCTCCCTCCATCACCAATTCACTCACAGCCTTCGCTGTGCCTGGAGACGTCAACACACGCAGGGATGTGAAGAGTGAGATGGAGGGATGTGAAGAGTGAGATGGAGGGATGTCAAGAGTGAGATGGAGTTGAGTGATCACCTGGAGCATTACAGATACCCCAACAGGTGTGTCCAGCGGCAATGACGAGACCCTTAGCGATGCGCGTGGCCTCTCCCACGATAGGACCTTCACCTGAGGAGAGGACGGGAAGGTAGCAGGCCTGTCTCGCCGTGACAGTGGCCTCCGACAGTTGGTCAGAGATACTGCACACTTGGTCACGGATGCTCTCACAGGCCCTCAGATCACACTGGACACGGTCCACATCCTCGGGTAAGGTCAGATCGTCTCCAGGGCTGCTGAGGTGAGAAGACGTCACAGCCAGTGACCCACCCGCAGGCGTAGAGTTCACCGTGAGGTCTGGCGTAGATCTCAGGGGACACCTCCCTTGTCTTCCCTCCCGACTTGTACTGGATCTCCGTGAAGAGGGCGTAGGGGGAGATGGAGACGTCCTCCTTCACTTGGAGAGTGATGCTGTGAGCTCTCGTGCAGCCCATGGGGATCTGAGGGAGGATCTGCGAGCACCACGCACCAGCTGACAAGACGATGTGACTGGCCTCGATGGTGTGCATCATTCCCTCCCTCTCGTAGAGCACACCCTTGACCCTTCCTCCCTCCACCAGGATCTCCCTCGCTTTCCCCTGTATCAATTTGGCTCCCTTCTCAGTGGCGAGGGACATCATGCTCTCTGTGAACTGAACTGTGAGGGAACGAAGAAGAGTGCCCTCACCATCCTCGGATGGACCTGAGCTGTCTCTCCAGCCTTCGCCATGGATGAATAATCCTGCGTCACATCCTCTCTGACCTTCGCCTCTCAGCTCTCCTTGCTCCTTGCACTCACCCAATCGAGATCGTGAGGGAGTCCTCTCTCCTTCCTCCCCCTTCCCTTCTTCTTGGCCTCACCCCCTGGGAGCCCGTTGGTCTTCTCCAAACTTTTCCTCTTCCCTCCTTCACCCACGCCTGCAGAGGCATCACGCTCTGAATCTCTCATGTCCTCGTACCTGTCCCGACGTTTTCTAATTTCTCTCCTCTACCTCTCCACGAGCCCGCTCCAACGTATCTCCAACCCCAACGCTCTTCACCTCCATGTTCTCTTGCTAGCTTCTCATGCTCGGAAAAGGTGACATTGACTAATCCATTCAATGTCAAGCCTCGTGAAAGGATCACCTAGTTGGCGAGGATATGCCCATTTTGCAACGAGACCACCTGCTTTTCCGGAGGCACCTTGAGCTATACCGGTGTTAGATGCTTCTAAGACTGTGACGACAGTGGAAGCCGTGAACGAAGGGTGGTGTGTAACGTAGTACGCAGTTGTGCATCTTTAGAGATTAGCATACGTCCCGAAGGAATTTTCAACCAGCCAATTACTATCCCACCCAATGATCCCCCCACCAATGATGACGACTTGAGATGCCATGGTTGCGGTTGCGTGAGACCTTTACCATTTTTTGGCAGGAGTTTATTTCTCTTTTTTTTCCAGTTCACACCCGCACAGCACCCGAGCAAACAGGCCAGTCGAAGTAAGAGACGACATGGGGAATTCTGCATCTGTCGATTTAAAAAGGGACATCACATCGGCCGAGCGCGATGCCGTCGCAACCAAGTGGAAGGGAAAACGTGAGTTATTCTACCCGCATTTTGATCTAACGCGGCTTAGTGGGTCTCGACCAGATAAATCACATCATCAAAACGTACAAGAACAAGTGGGCAGTCGATAACAAGACTTTCAAAGCAGGTGAGCGAGAATAAGGAGTCTAAGATGACAGTTTGCACAGGGATCAAGCAGGTATATGCTGTCATACAGCACCCTGCCATCTGTGAGGATGCCTCCGATGTACTGTTCAAACTGTGGGATAAAGACCATCACAATGCTCGTGAGTTGCCACCTTCCTGCGGATCACCTAACTCAGTCTTCAGTGACCATCGCAGATATCTGTGACGGAATTCAGCTGGTCATAGAAGGCACTAGCGATGAGAAGGCAGATGGTGAGTTATCCGATAGGCAGATGGGTGACATTCACCAGCCGCATTCAACATGATTGATACGAATGGAGATGGATACGTCAACAAAGCAGACATCAAGGCAGCTGTGTCGCAGTTCATCAAGATATCTGCTGCAGTCTCTCTCAAGGAAGCGGAAGAGTCCGGCG
Source organism: Planoprotostelium fungivorum (assembly GCA_003024175.1). Taxonomy (NCBI): domain Eukaryota; phylum Evosea; class Variosea; order Cavosteliida; family Cavosteliaceae; genus Planoprotostelium; species Planoprotostelium fungivorum. The sequence continues at coordinate 43,715 of MDYQ01000326.1, read as the reverse complement.
CTAAGAATGGACAGTCGGAATGGGATATTTTGGCCAATTTTGTGAGACACAAGCCAGTGGATTGTACTCATTTCTCAATAGAAACCGGTGATTGATCGAGTGAATACAGTCCTGCAACAAGCCTTGATCGCAGATATCATGTTAGCCGACAGAGATGGAGACAAGAAGATCACAAAGGAGAATTGGAGGTGAATTGCGGAGGGAGACCTTTTCTCATCTGAACAGGTCTGAAGCCAGAACCAGTCAGAATATCAAGATTCTGTTAGACCCATATGCTTCAACACACATATACAAGGGTGCTTATGACTTTATCAACAACAGTGATGCAGCTGTGAGGGATCTATACATTCCACCAATGATCTTATTTTTGTCAGGGCACAACAGCTGCAGTTACACAAGACGATCTGTCTAATGCTGTCAACAGTAAGCAAAGAATGAGCGATAATGATTGATTTTTGACAAGGTACAACTGGCGAGACCGCTGAGCCACGTGGAGGAGGAGGTCAGTACAAATGAATGTATCTTTTGACAGTGGAATAGGTGTCCTCAGCCAGGATGAAATCGCACAGGCTTTAGTTGATAGAGCTGGTGATTAACTCTCCGTAAGAAATTTTTTTGACTGATAACAGGGTTCAAACTCCAAGTGAGGAAGGACAAATAACTGCCCAATAAATCGTTTTGATTTTCCATTCTCTATCTATTGTTTTAGCCAACTCAAAAAGACTATTCAGGATGGAGATGCCTGAATCCTATGGTTTTACGATGGTAAAGAGGCAATGAAACGTAGCTCCATATCGATCTTCTCTCTGGCTCATGTCATGTATTAGAAGAGGGAATTCACAGAATAAAACATTGGTGTACATTTACTTCTTGACACGGCAGACGCTGTTGCAACAAAGAGATAAGTGTCAATTCGTCCGTAGCTCATTTGCCGCCCAATAGCTCAATGACCTTCTGATCTGTGGTGTGTTGAGTGGAAGTTGTGCAACTTATTCAAAGACTTCAGCTCATACTGCAGCTGATGATCTCTTTTGTGCTCAATAAGGAAAGGGTTTGGAATAGCCGTCAGGAATGCTCCACTACTTACATGAAAAACATGTGGTTCGCATGGATGTCAAGCCAGTTGTATCACCCTGAGAATCTTAATGGTAAGTGCAACAAATGGGAGAGCAACACTGGAGGAAAGGGAAGATAGATCAAACCATTGAGAAATAACAAGAATATACAAACTAATATCTCAAAAAAACAAGCACCTTTTTTTGCAGCCACTTGCTGTCTCCTTTCAAATTTCTAGCAATTTAGCATGTCATAGTGCCACGTTATATTCTAATTGAAATATATTTGCAGAACCTTATGGCTGATTGGTTGCAGTGGTCATGTGAGTGAAACATTAGATGCATCAAGAGCTAGTTTACAGATATAATAGACTGTGCATGCGCAGTCTTGATACAGCTACAATAAGAGAGTAAAAATTGATGTGATCTCAAAAAATATATAAATAGTCATAAAAATTCCAAAAAACTCACTTGCTGCGCGTGGGCAGACAGCACAATTTTGGTGTATTTTTTGTATTTTTTGCATGTATCATTGAGAAGTTATGTCATTTTTTCCACACCAAAAAAGATCAAATGTGTATATTACAGTCAGAAACAATTTTTTTGGGATGAAGCAAGCATATGTACTTTGTAGAATCATCTTATAAAGGCATTTTACTGCACCGATTCTGCATAATAAATAAACAAGGTCATAAAACTTCATCAATTACATCATCCACTTTGGCAGTTGCTGATTCCTACATGTTCTTGTTTTTCTCAATGGTCCAATCTAGAGATTCCTTATCTTAAAGACAATCTCTGCTTTTGGAGGTGCATTGCTATTGCTTTGTATGAGTCCTCTTGCCAGAATACAACAGTCTATTGTTCTAAGAGACCCATATGTTACACAATGTGGTATCAACATCTGAAGTCACAAAACTCTGAAATGGTCTGACTTCCATAGGAATGTAGTAGACTTTGAGAAGATCACATCCCACCAGAAGAAAGCATGCCTAGAGTCAGACCAATATCTGCTTTCAGTAAGCCTCCAAAATCCAAAGAAGAGACCTCATAAATACTGCATTTTTGTCTGGAAATTCATTAGACCCCAGAAGTGTCATGGAACAAGTATATCCTTCAACTTTGAAAGAATATGATATCATCTCATTTTTTATTATCTTTTGTGTGCAAACAGAATATGAATAGAATATACTGAACTACTTCACTAACAAAGAGATTGCACACATCTTAAGATTATCATACATACCATGATTCTGAGTCATTCTTGGCAATCACAGACTGGATGTGCTCATACCTGCACAATATAGCAAAAGCAGAGATCATTGAGCAATCTACTGCACGATATCTCTCATAATTTGCTTACATGCTGCAGGATAATGACATTTTATTTCTTTTGCATTATACAGGAGGGTTATACACTACATAAAGGTCCTTAAAATGTAAAAGTTGTCCAAACTCATGGAATAGCTTAATAGATATTTTGAAAAGCAGTAAACTAGAAATTTAGCATAAAACAGGAAAGCAAGCAATCCTTCTTCTTTGATGGCTCAAAGTGCCAGAAACACTAAAGTTGTACCTCAAACAACCATTTTCGCTCTCTGCAGAACTGTCAGTCTGAGGCGATCTCGCTTCACTGTGAACTATAGACATCGAATTGATAGGCGTATGATGTCAGGGTCCACTGGTGAATCGACTGACATAGATAGAATATCTGATCCAATCAGATGCATCCTCCGAGTCATTTTCTGATTTGATGAAGAAGGTCCGAATGTTATACCCTGACGCTTCTTCTCCCACATCTCTCTTCCCCATCCTGTCCACCGTATCCATCATTCCATTGAATCGACCGGAGCTGACATCAGAATTATACAAAGAAGTCGTCATAGGTTTGTCTCACGCTGGGGTGAGCTCACGTTCATCTATGATAACTGAAACACGACGAAGGAAGATGAAATCTTCACTCACGCCCGAAGGATGAGAGAGGCACTGATCAAGAGCTGGCCCCTCGTCGGTTTTCCATACGTCATCAACTGCATGCATGCCTTCAAGAGTGCAGCAGCGACATCCGAACACGGACAGGTGCAGATCATCATCACACCATCCATCTGACATCCATCGGTCTGTCATCGCGAGACTCGAAGCAGAGGACGTCGATCCACACATCCCTCATCGAACCATCCCGTCAGGTGATCCACCATTCGAAACTCAAACGTCCCGCCAACCCCACAACAGACCCCACCGAAGCCATGAGACTGCGTCAGGCCGGCAGGGGCCTCTTTGACAACATCTACCGACACAACTCCGAGCGAGTTCTAAATGCTCTACGTTCCAGCAGCTCAGACTTACACAATTCGGCCGTGGAGATCGCGTACGGTCTCGTTTTATCTCCCTCTCACATCCTGAGCAATAAAGAGACTGGTCTGTTGGAGCTGACGGGCTGTGTCGTCATGGGCTGTGGGCCACAAGCCAAAGGGCATATGATGGGAGCAAAGAACATGGGTGCGACTGCTGAGGAGGTGGAGATATTTTCATCGTCGATCTGGATCACCCAACTGTTCACAGGAGGCAAGCAGAGGGTGTGTGGAGAGTTGTAGATAATGCACTATAATACCCCCTTTTACTATGATGACAGCCCAGCCAGCCCTGACGCCCTGGTAGAAACTATTTAGAGACAAGAGACGAACATTTTGAGTGAGGGGTTTCTCAAGATTAGCCTCGATATCCGTGTCAAAAGTAGGACCAGGTGAAATGCGAATTACTTGATTAGGTTTAGGTTCTGCAGGACGAGAAGGTGCAGGACGAAATGGGGCAGGGTGATGAGGAGGTATGTAGGGGTGATCGTCACGCTGCATCAATATATCCGGTTGCTTTAAGGTATGTAACGCATCTTGTTTTTTTCTCTTGGTTTCAACGAACAAAAGCGAGTCATCTCATGATCTGAAGATCACGTGATGGTGGGTGGCAATCACGCACGACTGCCATTCTTGTGAAACGGAGTTATAACTTCTCTCCGTCTCTCAAAATCACTTGTGGCAGAGTGCCCTCATGACAATCTCATGGCAGAAGCAGAGGAAGAGGGATTCTCCAACTACAGAGTGGTCAATCGTCATTTCCAACTGAATACACAAGCAAGCACTTCACCATCACCAAATATGCCTCCTAAAGCTTATGAGACTCCTGCAGATCTTGCACAGGCGGCCAAGGACTATGGCGGAGACACTCAGAGAGAACAGATGTTTTACATCAGCCAAACTGGGAGTGCTGGTCAGAAAGCTTGTCTAAGAGAGGAGGGATTGAGCACTTCCAACATCAACAAAGCCTTTCTTGACGCAGCAAAGGACATCCTCAAGAACAATTGAACGGCCTTGTGAGCCACAAATAAATTGATTCTATCTCAGCTCAGCCTATTCATATGCAGCTGCCTCATTGTGTCTTTTGTATGATTTGAGTGTATAGATTTCCACCCAGACTGTATAAAGCGAGTCCAGAGCGCGCAAACGCTTACAAATGTTTTGCAGAGGATTACCAAACAGAACACAGCAGGCGAGCATTCAGTGCGAGGTGAGTTGTAGAGAAATCCGCTATAATATTGGGTCGTTGGTTCATTTTTCTTTGGTGTACTCTTTCAGAGGCAGGACTTTTCCGGCATATTGATGTTGAAGGAGGCCAAGGAGTATTGACTTGGAAGGCTTCACTGATGTCCAATTGGATATTGTATTGTCATAGTGTACACTTTGAAAATGTCACAAAGCATACTCAGAGTTCATGAAAGCTTACCGCTGTTCATCAAGCGGTGCCGCTCTTTATTCGATGTCCTCCTCTATTCTGATATTGATACATCAATATCAACCAGCTGATGTGCCAGAAAGAAAAATCAGGCCACAGTACTCTCAAAAATGCCAGTTGCGATTCTGAGCTCTGCCAAAGCAGGTAGTCACTCAGCCTCGTTTCACCAGACGTCCGTACTAATATGTCTGGCTCGTTGGAACTGTACAACCGTCTCTCTATGTCTTCCCCTCTGATGCCGCTGCTGCATTTCAGGTGAGCAAAAGGCATGTCGTACTCACTGCGGTGAGATCTTTCCTTCTGAAACAGATGACGACAGGTTTTGGAGAGCGTGCACAATCTCTTCTCTGGATGTATATGCCAAGTGAACGTTGAGGATGGCTCTGTCATGTTAAACGTGAAGGATATAATGCAATTCTCACCCCTGAAAACTGCTGGAATATGATGTGACCTCTCGGATAGTGTCCTGCAGATCTTTTGGTAACAACGATGTCTCTCCCAATATACGAACAGAGATGAGGTTCTCAAATAGAAATCCCCTGAAGTTGAATTGTCAGAAAGAAAAATATGAGCGATAAGGACAGAATGGCTCACGACGATTCAAGTTCAAAAAGTTTGTCCTTGCAGAGAGATAGAAGAGGATCCACCTCATCTGATGGACGTTTGAAATTTTCCAAACTGAATGCGTATACTGTTACAATCTTCACACCCAATTCGAGACAGATGCGAAGTGTCTACGAGATGTTGTGAGCACGCGATTTGATGATCATTTAATATCAATAAACTTCACTTCTTTGAGAGCACCAAATCCTTGGACGTGACCACCGATTGGAGGCATCTTCTGTAATTTCGCAAATCTCCTATTACCGTCCATGATGAAAGCGATGTGATGCGGAATACGACCTGCTTTCAGAACATTGATACTGAAACTTTCTAACCATGAGAACATGGTGCTGAAGAATGGATGAGAAGGTCCACAAACCGGTTGTAGAGGGATTGCTCAGTTCTTCCTCTTTTTTGCCCGAGCCGCAAGGCCAAGATCATGTTCAAGATGCGAGCTCTTGGATCAGGATAAGCACGTGGAATCTGCTGGCTCCCTTGGGTCCCCAACAGAGCATTCGGGCCTCTCATCTACCTCAACAACCAAAAAAATTTCTTTTCAATTGGTGTTCTGGGCGCTTTTTTCCCTCTTTGGCCGTTAAGTGTCCTCATTGGCAGTTTAGCACAACCCGTCCACTCCAATCTATCTCGAAGAGCCTACTATCCATGGGCTCTAGTTACAATCCCGCTGGGCAAGCGATCTAATTGTAGATTGCACTAATTTGTGACGAAATAAAAACGAAACGAAACGCTGTCTTTGGCAATAGTCCAGCGGTTTCGTCCCCGTCCATAGGATCGAATTTCATTCCGTGAGGGTCACAGGATAAACCCCTCACTCAAAACGTAGGAAGATACAGGCAAGAGCGGATTGGATACTACGATCGGACGGTAGTAGGAGGGGGGCAAAGGAGATACAAATGTTCTCATTCGCACGAGAAGATCGATCAGTGCCCTGTGACGTCCCGGTGCGTTGTCGCTTGAAGATGACGGAATAGTCGTGGGTACCTCGCCTCGTCATCTGCTGACCAGTACGTCTGCGCTGCAGAGGTTGTGTTCGGTATCTCCTCGGAGGCTCGCTTCTTGTCTCTCAGCGTGTTCCTCTTTTTTCTCTTCTTCATCACCTCCGTCCCTGCAGCATGACTCTCCCTCAGGGGTGAGATCCGCTTTCCAGCCCCTCTTCTCCGCACGATCAACTGCCTTCACCTTCTCCGTTCCTATCTTCCACGCAATCTCTTCCTCGCCAGAAGCAGAAAGCGATCCTATTAACTTGTCATCACGAATGATGAAGCGATAAAAGAACGAGAAGTTCTTGAACTCAATCTCCCTCTTCTCCATCTGTTGATTGGGCATGAAGTTGATGAATCTGTACGTGGGGATGTATCGAGCATTCTTTTTCATCCTGGATACATCGTTGAATTCCTCCGTTATCACATCAATGAATTGCTATGTGACATCGTCAACATCTCATCATCGTGCATCGTCTCATCAGTTGTTGTCACCAGTGCATCTTTTTACAAAGCACAGTTGTTGTAGATCACCATGGTTCTCGAGAAGTGATAGTCACACTGTGAAGTAGTCGATCTCCACCGTGTACTTCGCGCAGCCCAATCATGTATGACGGGAGATATAAATTCGAAATTGCCACGGCAGTTGTCGGAATGGATGATGAAATGGACGTCAAATGTGAATACGTCCTTTCCAATCTGGTCTCCTTTCTTGTAGAACACAATAAATCGATGTTTACATTAGATCGCTTTATCAAATCGTTGTGAAGTCTATTTTCTCAACTCTTCTCGTTTCTGTAGTAGAAGAGAAACAACTCCCTCCACAGTCTGTTGGTTTAATGCCACTCCCTGATGGAACTGAAAGTTCTGATCAATCAGCTCCGTTGATCCGTTTCTCACTTCTTCTAGTGTCAGGGTCTTAGTAGCCAATCCGTTCGCAACGTTATCAATCATACAGATGAGGGCGTATTCTATCTTCAGCTCAGAACAGAGGATAAATTCGTGAGCAGCTGTCATTCCTGACGAAGTGAGGACGATATTGAGAGGTCTGAATGGCTCACCGACAACGTCAGCAAAAGACTTCAGAAATCGGATTTCTGACTTCGTTTCGAAGCGAGGACCAAGAGTCTGAGCGTAAGTGCCTCCATCAACTACTTTATCGTGTTGCTGTTTTACGACGGAAAAGACCTACAGCATGTGAGATTAGTTTATCACATCGACTGATCACCTTCTCTCTGTACGGTGTTCGCATCTCGGGAACAAAGTGAGCACGTGCATCGTTGAATACTGTGATGATTTCTGATGGATTGAAGAAATCGTCTGCGACCAATAATGTTCCAAATGGATATTTCTCTGGGTCCAAAGAACCTGTTCTTTTGAGGGGAAGTTATCTTATAAAACCCACCGACACTTCCAAAGGCAATCACGTGTCGAACTCCACTATCGTACATTGCTTGAACGATGGCTTGCTTGTTGATCAGATGAGGCGGGCTATATTCCTTTTGTGGGTCTGCCGCGTGTCTTTGACAAAAAATGATGTCCTCCCCAAACCACAAATTAACATCCCCTTGATAAAGTCAAACACCGTTACATGCTCCCGATCACCAAAGCGAGTTTGAACGGTGCGAGATTCGAAACCCTGGAAGTACACGCTCTTCAATAGACTACTTCCACCTATGATGCCGAGTGGAGTAGTCATGCTATGTTGCTCAATGAGAAGTGCACTCCGCCGATCAAGATGTCGTCATCAAATATGCCATTGTAGATGTGTCATCCATTCGCGGAAAACATGAAATCTTGCAGAATACCTTGGTGAATTTGGCCAACTTTGCAGGATGTTTATTTATAACGAGTGGTAAAACAGCCCATTGAACGCACAAACATGAACAGGTGAAGAGCAGCTGCAATTCAAAAACCGTACTTATAAGTCATAGCATCAGCAAGATCTTCAAGTCCACAGAGACCATTGAGAAGGTTAGTTCGGTCACCATCTGATCTGATGAAATAGGAGGAGATTAAAGCTCTGTCCAACTGGAACGACAAACTTGGTTTTGAGGATGAGCTCTGTCCGACTATTCTTCATCCGAAGGATTCTTTGGTCAAGGTGAGTCAGCTCGGAATCGAGGTGGTGATACAGAGGAAAGACAGACACAAAGAGAATCAAGATCTTGTACAATCCACAGAGTGGAGACCAGAGTGGGGAACAGATGGCTCATAATGTGAAGAAGGCTTTGGAGTTAAACGAATTGGAGGTGAGAATTGCCCTGAAATCGAGGATGAATATCTACAGGTACAAATAGTACCCCTCGAGTACAAGGGGCACGCGGAAGAATTGATGACCATCGTCGACTTGGAGGGTATCGATGTAATTGGTGTGCTGGTGAGTTACACACTCCATCAAAGTTGAATGAAGAAGGGGGGTGATGGAACTTTACACGAAGTGGTGAATGGACTGATGAGAAGAACCGACCAGATTAGATTCAAGGTACCCGTTGTCATGATCCCTGCAGGTGCATCACCTCATGCTCACTTGACATCATTCGTTGACGTGTACAGGAACAGGAAATTCATTCTCTCTTGAGCTGTATGGGACAATAGAAGTGAAGAACATCCTACAGAGAATCAAGAGAGGGTGGTCTGTGCCCATCGACATCGCTCATGTGAGAGAACCGCGTAATGAACCTCATTCTCTCAGGTCACCTTCCAAAATGAAGATCGATCCATCTATCTCTTCAATTCCATCCATTGGGGTAAGATCCTCTTATGTCGTCTCTCACTCCTTTAGGAATGGCCTCGAAAGTTTTGATCACGGCGGAGAAGATGAGATGGATGGGAAATGCCATCAGGTGAGGGCAGGGGAGAGATCAGTCTGACACGAGAAGGTACACCACTGCAGCCGCCGTAGAAATCTTCAAGGGACACAAAACGAGAGCTCTCATCAAAGGGGTGTCTCCAGGTGAATGAGTCAGACGACTCAAAGACTGAAGTGTGGAGGGGGCATTGAGTGGGAGACGGAGGATGACTACTCGGTGTGCATCGCCAACATGATTCAGACCGCAGCCAAGGGAATGAAATTAGCTCCGGATGCCAGATTGAACGATGGATGTATCGATGTCATCCTCATCAAGACGTCGAACGTTTTCGATCTCGCCAATGTGAGCCGAATTGCATTCGTCTGAGTGACACTATGTAGGTCTTCCAGAAGTTCTACGATGGTACACACAAGGAGTTGGACTATGTAGAGTAAGGCATAACGAGTGCGTAGCTGAATGAATTAGATACAGGCAGTGTAAGCAGTTCTCCATCATTCCTCTGTGCGATGAGAAGGGACAACCGATTGATGACACCAAGGAACAAGTGAGGTATTGTGGAATTATCGATCTGACGGTAGCAGACAGAGCAGGTGCTGGACATTGATGGAGAGCTGAAGGGAATCGCTCCATTCACCTGCACTGTGATACCTGAGGCTATCCTTGTTATTGTTTGATAAAGTGGACCCATCGAATATGACATACTTTCGGCCTTCGTCAAAGGAGGCCATCAGCTGGCATTCCAAACGTAAACAAAAGTAATTTATTCTCAAGATTCATATAACGTACCGTTATCTCCGTATCAGCTTGAGTCCTCTTTCACGGTGAACAAATTGAACCAAATTAGCTTTGTTATGCTCCTCTAATAACTATCTGTCTATATCTATATGCAAGACAGGATGCATCCAAGACAGCTGGACGTCATAGACATAGGTGTCTATGAGGTCTTCCAGGCCATGGCACTTGAGATCGTGATGGATTCACCCTTCGATATGTCTGTCAGATCCATACGTCTATGTAGAATTGATTCGGTGCAGAAGAGGCAAGAGTGGACAAAGAAGTATCGAACCATTCTGAAATTTATGGTAATACAAATCATATCTAAATCAACTGATTGTATGAGGAGATTGATATGGGATATACAGCAACTGATGGTGTTCTGCTCGTACAATTCCGAGGCTGAGTAATTCCATATCATGCAGGAGTTAATTGATCTGCAAAGAAGCAGGCTCTCGATATATAAGAGCTTCCAATCGAAGAGGTTTGTCTGGTGGTCTTGATCTAGAACGTGTCACAGCCCTCCTTTGGGTCTCAGCAATAAAATCATAATAATGAATATTTATAATGATGTGTTTCCAGTACACAAGATAAATTTCCCGGAAGAATGGTTCGCCGAGGGGTTGTCTGTAGACACCGAGACCATCACAACACAAAGCAACTCTCTTGAATGAAGGCTAAACCCTTCCATTCTTCGACATCCCTCTCTCTCTACCTTTCGTAACACATCATTTGGTGTCTTAAACACAATCCACCGTAAAGAGATGCCCCACCATCGCTCGTGTTCTTTCACATCTTCGGTGAGACCTTGTCAAGATGGTACTGAATGGTCAGAATTTACTCACTACGTTTCTTAGACGGAGGATCGAGTCAATCTACATGCCACTTTGGAGGATGTTACATACGAGTTATACTTGAAAGGCCAGTCTCTCTTTTACTTATTTGTTTGCACTTCATCTTCACCTCGGTCCTTTGGTCTCACCAAATGACATCTCCGATCTGTTTCCAAACGAACCCGTCACGTTTGAAAGTGCGAGACAAAGAATAACCATAGCAGGTGATCGTATCGTCTACGCTCCCCACGACATCAGTTCGATACCACAAGAGGAGAACAAGAGCAAGGATGTGTCGGAGTCTACTTACATCTCTCCCAGTGAGGCGATTGTAGAAAAAGACAGAAACTGAGAGAGGACAGAGAGCAGTCGACCCTTCTCGGATGTTCGTTTAGTTCCCAATGTGATCAGGAGATATATTCTATTCGTAGACATCATCGGGTTCCGTCTGGAGGTGTGTCTCCATTCATGTTCATCGGACGTGAATGACACAGCACAGGTAGAAAAGAAAGAAACAGGAACAGATGATCTCTCATCGTGGGATGACATGGACCCGCACACCTACCTGTTGAGGATCTTCACATTGTCTCAACGCAAGCAAGACAGTGAGGCACCCATTCAGATCACCTCCTGTCGAATCGATGAAAGTATTGACCTTGACAGGGTACTGCTTCAATCTGTTGGACCCCAGCAGATCACCCAGGAAGGACTACGTCTTTCGCAGCAGAATGAGAGAAGGTTTCTTCTCCTTTGGAACGAAACTGAGCGAAGTGTTATACGAATCTACAAGGAGACCTCGGAGGTGAGCAGACAGAGAGGAAGGTCTGACGGTGGAGGTTAACGGTGATCATCAATCCAATTGGGGGGAATCAAACGGCGAAGAAGAAGTACGAAACCTCAGTGAGACCCATCTTCCAGCTGGCTGGAATCCACATCACAGAACACGGTTTGTTCATCAAATAGATGACAACTGAATGACAAACAGAGACCAAACGAAGTAAACATGCCTTCGACATCGCTAAAGAAATCGATCTCAAGAGCACGGATGGAATCGTATGGTGAGTACAGAATAGACATAGAAGATATAGATATGGAGGATATAGAGATAGAATAGGATATAGATAAGATATAGAATGACCGAGACAGTGTGGGAGGGGATGGAATTGTGAACGAGGTGTTGAATGGATTGATGAGCCGGGGGGATGCCAATGTGGCCAGATCGATGCCATTAGGTTTGATTGCCGCAGGTTCTCAGAACGCCCTGGCCATGTCAGCTGCGGGAACCATCGACCCTGTGAAACACGCGTTGTATATCGTCAAGGTAATAGATACAAGTACAGTACGGGAGGTAGACTGAATTGATAGGGTGTACTTCGACCTGTCGATATCGTATCGACCTACTTTCCGACGAGGGACGAGTATCACTTTGGGCTGATCACCTGTTTGTATGGTTTTATGTCAGCTGTAGCAGAGGATTCAGATCGGTATCGGTCTATGGGGCCAGCCAGATACATCTATTGTGCCCTCAAAGAATTGATGGCCCCTCGATTCTGGAAGGGAAACCTCTCCTACATCCCAGAGTCTGATTCTCTTCCGTAAGTCTTAGTTGTGAACATTCTATATCTAGATCATTATCAATTCTATATCCAGATCATATCTATAGACATCGTCAATTCTATATCTAGATCATCTCATCAATTCTATATCTGATACAATGCAGATCGGTGCGAATCAATGGAAAGCTGATTCGAACACCATCAGAGATGAAGGAAGATCATTCAATACAATCTTCTCTACAGTTGGAGGCTGTAGACCTACCGAATGAAGTGAAGGAATGAACGAAATGGAAGGAGATTGAAAGTCACAGATCACACCGTACTCCCCACTGATGAGGAGAGCGTCTTTTTCTGGAGGCAATCTCAACATGTTGAATCTAAATCCCTTTTTAACTCCCGCTCCATTGCATCCACCCCCACTATCTGGTTTACTCAAGCGACCGTCCACAGGTGAGACGAAAGTGTAGAGGATACATAGACAAAGGATCGAAGATAACATCGCATAGGTAGCATGCTCAACTTGATGAGGTTGACTCCTTCAAGTGGGTCGCTGTGTGAGATGGAGGCAGCAACGCGGCTGCACAAGCATGCTCCTTACACAGAAAACGAGTGGATTCATATCGATCAACTAGAATTATTCAACTTGATGGCATTTAATGTCTCGGGCGCCAACACACAAACTCCTGCAGCTTGTCCCGGCGCACATCCCTCGGATGGTCTCCTCTCCTTATGTATATGGTCAGTCTATCCCTCACGTAGATACTCACTTCCCCAGGTACAAATGCTCGAGAGGTGAAATCATCAAATATCTTGCCAAACTACAGAGTGGGAAGCACACTGAGTTACCTTACATCAAGTTATTCAAAGTCAAGGCATTGAGATTTGAGCCGACATCCGATTGCCCCATCAACATGGACGGAGAAATCCTGAAATGTGCTCCTTTCGAGTGCCAGGTGAATTTGAATGTTCTAGTCCCCTCATCCATCCAGGTCATCAAATCAGGTGCAGTGTTGATGTGCCCTCCCAATCCGGAGGATTATGATTGACCTCTGAGACCACCGACACCAATCGCACTTGTATCTATTTATTCTCATCCTTAGATGAACCATTTTGTATAAACGAGGACTCAACAACATCTCAAGATCTACGTTTATTTGATTCAGTTGGATACCACTGTTTTGGCTATTGTGGCTGCTGCTTCTACCTTCGTGATGGTGGACCGAGTGAAAAGCATTTGAATCAATCGACTGGTGATTAAAATAATAGTGACAAATTTTTCCTTGAACATAAATTGGAAAGACGCATTCAACACGCTCTGAAGGATCTTGCTCTCAATTCCTGTGTGCATAAGTGATTCAACACTCGCTCGAATGATGACGCACCCTTGTAGAATCCTCTGATTCCCTCTGTCTTCAAGAGTTGAGATAGAGCTTCTGATGTGCTCTGCTTATCTTCTCCCTTTCCTGCCGCTTGCAGACGACTTTTCACCACAATGTATGGATACGTTACTGTATCCGTTAAGAAGAGATCCAACAAGGGAGTTATCATCATGACTCACCAACGGTGGCGATGACTTTCGCAATAGCACCCATCCAGAAGGCTTGGATCATGGTCAGTGATTTACCCCGTCGAGTGGCCACGGACTTGAGCTTCTCGAAAATGAAATACTGCATCGTGGGGTTGATGGCTAAGATGACTGCCGGGATGACGCCGTTCCACAGTGATCCGACACCTGATCTGTCATTCCTTCTTCTCTCTTCTCCTCACCTTCTTCTCTGATCATCAACTTGGCCGTATCAATGATTCCCAGTTGATGTCCTTCGTCGGCCTGATGAGATGGTCATTCCTCAGGTCTGGCACCTCAAGGGTTCATTCGCTATCATCTCTCACCTTCGCATTGACAGTGGTCTTTCTGGCATTGATGACCCAGATTGGATTCGTCACCACCGCTGTAATCACGCCCGATATGGCACCCATCAACAAAACTTTGGTGTTTGAAAGTTGGGCCTGTTCAATTTGAGCTATTTTCGATAAGGGACATACCTTCTTTCCCCCCTCGAAATAGACCCTGAGGAATTCATAGCAATAGTAGTACACTCCTTTAAAAAATCAGAGCTGGCGAGAGAGCGAACCACACCTGAAGTACTGACAATTCCTGCTAATCCAGAGCTAAGACCGCTGAAAAGACCGCGCCATCCCTCTTCATTTAGGACTTGTCTGATGATTTCCAAATTTGTGCCCTAATCAAAGACTTCAGTTGACGAACTCAGTATAACAAACTAGCCCTACTTTTCCTTTTTTGACCTGAAGTCTGGTGCTGATGTTGATCAAGGGGTAAGTGAGTCCAAAAGCTACAGTTCCGCCGCCAATTCCACTGAGAAGATAAATCGGTGACGTCTACATAACACTCACGCTAAGGCATGCAGGAGGGGGTCTTGGCGATTCATGTTGTCAGATGAATCTGAACCTGTGCGTTCCCGAATTTGTTTACCCGCTTACAATTTTGATACAATGAAACCTTTTCATTGTATTGAAACTCTGGGTGTGAAGACAGCTGGGTAGATATGGAATGGATCTCTGGAAGCGCTGGACCTCTCAAGTGCTCTTCCAAACCTTTGGGTTACAACTTTAAATTTCGGTTTACAAACGTCGGCAGGTCTCCGCGACCGGATAGCGTTATTATTTTACAAACACCAAACCACAAAACACCCGCTCAGTACCACATAAGAGAAGATGCCCAGAAACATCACCACTCAGAGAAAGAACAAGAGAATTGACTACTACGGATTCCGTAGCGATGCTATACTGGAGGAGAACACCAAGAACGGAAGAACAAGCTTCGAATGCGACAGAGCCGATTCAAGACAGGAGAGAGCAGAGGCTAACACTCCAGTAGAAGCGTCGTAATATCCCTGTCCATATAAACAATTGTCTCGAAAGAAAACTTTCCCATCTTCTGATCATCATCTCATCGCCCCCCAAAAAATTTCCTCTGAAAGGCAATTTTGGATCTAACAGCCAAGCACGACTTGTATCAACAAGACTATTCGCACTGCTAGAGAATCTGAGATGGGTACTCAGGCGGTGCTGGGTGGGCCATCGCCAGCACCCGAGCGGAATAAATGAATAAAATCTAGAAATTTCAAGGGAAGGACAGAACGAAGAGGACGGAACACGATGAAGCCGATAAGTTCTATTGTCCTCCTCCTTCTATTGGTTCCTATTGCACAGACAACTTATGCATGTATTCTTTGCCAGTTGACTCTCTATACTGCGGAGGGGTGAGAGAGCGTTGGAGCTGTTTCTGATGGTAAATCAGTTACATAACAATATCCTCCACACAACAGCAGATAACAAAGATCGTTGAGGGTATCTGTCCATACGTACCCCAAAATTACCAGAGCGCTGTGTGTAAATTATGGTGTCTATGTCTGATGGGAGCAGTGTGTGGATTTTATCAACTCGTACGCTACAATTATTATCCGCGACATTGTTGAGCGAGAGAAACCTCCTCAGATCTGCAGCAGTCTTGGTGAGATTACTACAACAACAACATTAACATTTTTTGTTGATTAACAATTGATGATTCAACAGGGTACTGCCCTTCAGATACCACCCCAGGAACGACTTCCTCTGCAAGTCTCAAATCTTCCAACGTGGTGAGATACACAAGCTATTGAATGTAATCACTGAATGCAAGCCAGGAGCAATGCAGCATCTGCAAGAAAGTTCACCACGCAGTAAACTCCAGCAAGATCTATCCCACAAGGTTAGATCACCTGCACAAGATGGCTCTCTCTCACTGCGCTGGTTCTGAAAGGGTGAGTGGATCAAGGGGTTGGAGGTAATGATGGACAGTGCAACTCCTTTGTGGACAATCACATCGCTCAATTCGCAACGGGATTGTGGAGCGAGCAGGATCCCTGTGCACCAAGCTGCTAGACCTCTCTTCTGTCTTTGAACCAATAAATCGGCGAGGTTACTGTTTGTGATGATGCTACAGTACAACTATTTATTGGCCTTCTTCTCCTCCTTCTCTCTCTTCTTCAGGGCCTTCTTCTCTTCCTCTTTCTTCTTCTCCACCTTCTTCCTGAGATCCCTGGGAAGGTTGTCGTAGCACTTGATGCACATGGGCTTCGATTCCCACTCCATCACTTCGCCCTTCTTGAGTACTCCATCACATCCACTGCAGCAGAAGTGCTCCGTGTGGTACGTCTTCTCCAGGAAGGTGATGGCTCCGTGGATGACTGGCTTGTTGCACTTGGCACAGGGTGTTCCAAACTCAGAGAGGTAGTGGGCATCACAGTACGCCTTCCCGTCCTTCTCGTGGAAGTTACTGCCGGGGAAGGGCTCGTGGCAGATGAAGCACACAAAGTGTTCGGGGTGCCACATTCTCCCTGATTCTGTCAGCTTCCTCTCTCTCTCTCTTCCACTCACCAACAGCAGTGATACTACGGCCCAGAATGGGTTTACCACAGGAGGCACACGTGTTACGGATGATCTTGGCGTAGTCCTCAGCGCAGTACAACTTTCCTTCGTATTCGTGACAGTTTCCTCCTCTGAACTCACAGCGACACTCTTCGCATCGGAAGTGCTCTGCGTGCATCTTCTGGCCCTTGAGGATGACAAACTCCCCGTAGATGAGTTTCTTGCACTTGGCACAGATCTCTGCCTTGGGTCCTGCCTCTGTGAGACATCATCCTCCTCTGCACTCACCGATCCTCTGGGTGCGGTTCTCTTTGCAAGAGTTACAGTAGATGTCTCCCTCGTCTTCTTTGAACGTGCAGCCTACCAGGTTCTTTCCACATCCAGTGCAGTTGAAGTGTTCGGGGTGGTACTTGTGATCGGCCACAGAGATGCAGCGGTCTACGATGGGCAGGCCGCAGTTATTGCAACGAGGACAGTGCAGCTGGTTGTAGTCCGTCTCACAGTAAGCGTATCCATCGTGTTCCACAAATTGTCCATTGACAAAGGGCTTGTTACAGTGGTGGCACACAAAGTGCTGCGGGTGATACGTCTTGCCAAGGGCAGAGATGACACGACCGATGATCATCTCGTTACAGTGAGCACATGGAGGTCCTGTGTGGATGATGGGCCTTCCATCTGGTGTGTGAGTCGCCAACGGCCGCGAGCGACCAGCACTCTCAGGAGCCGCAGCCCCACGTCCTATCCTCGTCAGTCCCTTCGACAGATGTGCTACTACCTGGTCCACTTGAGAAACCTCTTCCGGGGCCGCTGGAGATGCCTCTTCCAGGACCAGAAGAGATGCCTCTACCAGGTCCAGAGGAGACACCCCTTCCTGGACCAGAAGACATGCCTCTTCCTCCGGGGGCCGGGGGGCTGATTGCGGCGTTGACACCCAATTCTGTGAGGAGATCGTCCACTTCATTCTCAGAGATATCTCTCTTCATTTGCGCGGGTTCTTGACGTAGTCCAAGTTCTGGATGGGGTGAGATTGAGAATGTTGCATATATCCTCACCGGACATCATTCGGTCTATCTCTTCCATAGTGCTTGAGAGAGTCAGTGAATCAATTGCGCTCAACTCACGCTTCCGCCATGGTCGTATGCGATCTCTCGGGTTTCGGGAAAATGTTGGACGAAGAAAAAACGTCATCATAGTAAAAGGGAATATTATAGCGGATTTCTCTACAACTCACCTTGCACTGAATGCTCACCTCCTGTGTTCTGTTTGATGATCCTCTGCAAAACATTTGTAAGCGTTTGCGCGCTCTGTACTTGCTTTATGCAGTCTGGGTGGAAATGTATACACTCAAATCATACAAAAGACACAATGAGGCAAAAGGCAGGCGCACATGAATAGGCTGAGATCAATTTATTTGAGGCTCACAAGGCCATTCAATTGTTCTTGAGGATGTCCTTTGCTGCGTCAAGAAAGGCTGGAGTGATGTTGGAAGTGCTCAATCCCTCCTCTCTTAGACAAGCTTTCTGAACGTTCGCCGTCCACTCGTTTATTTTGAGCTCCACAGGTAGGTAATCACTTCCGACTCTTCTTTCCATCATTCTTGTTTCATCTTTCATCTTCTAACTCAACCAGTTCTCGACCATATCACCTTTCTGATGATGTCTGTAGATGACTTCTCGAGCTCAACTGATAACTGCCGTCTCTAATCTCCCAATCTCTGATGAGAAGAAAGAAACATTCTATGTATTCATTGGGACCCAGACAGAGGATCAGTGTGCCACTATCCTTCTACTGCCTGATCTACAGAATAGGGTGACCAGATACTCACCTCCTTCCGCCCAGACTGCCCCCGGTGAGTGTCGACCCTTCTTTATTCTCTTTTTATTCTCTTTATTCTCGTCGCGGTGTCCTCAGAGGGCCTCTATGGGGCTCTACGGGCCTCTCAGGCTCTAGCTCGCATAGCGGCGGCCCAGAGTGTCGTTTTGGCTGCGTCTTGCGACTCAAAGATTTCTGGCTTCGCAAATATCAGACTGAATTGATNACCAGTTCTCGACCATATCACCTGCACATCACCTCCTCGCCGTTATCGCCACCTCCAGCCATCTAAAGGTAATTCATCACGATCAATCCAAGCTTTTGGTCTCGACTTCTCAAGATTGTTCATGTTCTCCTGCATTTCTGATGATGTCTGTAGATGACTTCTCGAGCTCAACTGGTAACAGCCGTCTCTAATCTCCCAATCTCTGATGAGAAGAAAGAAACATACTATGTATTCATTGGGACCCAGACAGAGGATCAGTGTGCCACTATTCTTCTACTGCCTGATCTACAGAATAGGGTGACCAGATACTCACCTCCTTCCGCCCAGACTGCCCCCGGTGAGTGTCGACCCTTCTTTATTCTCTTTTTATTCTCTTTATTCTCGTCGCGGTGCCCTCAGGGTCTCTATGGGGCTCTACGGGCCTCAGGCTCTAGCTCGCATATCAGCGGTCCTGGGAATTGTTGGCTGTTGTTACTGATCAGTATACTGATTTAAACAAGGATACACATATGATGATCTCACGAGCCTACCACCTGGAACCTTCACCAACTTTGGACGCTGTAATCTGCCCAACGACTACAAGACAAACATTCCATTCATGGTGGCCCTTGCCATCTTCCAGAAGTACTTGGAATTCCCAGAGGCAGAGGATATATTCATTCAACAAGACCGCCCAAATGGAGAGGGTCCAAGGAAGATGCAAGCAGATGATATTCCAGGATCTGTCAAGGCCCATCTAATGCCGGCGCCACAAGACAAGCAAGAAAGGAAAGAGGATAGGAAAAGACAGAATGAAGATTTGAAGAAGAAGCCAAAGAAGGAGAGGGCTACAGAGGAGTTGGAGGGAGAGCAACCTCTGCACAGACCTCAAGAATGGACCATTAAAGTTGAGGACAATCGTAATCCGCCCCTGATGGATGTCAAAACTGGTCATGTGATCATTCCTCAATGGGTAAGTCTATAGTGATCATTGTTATTCCAATGCTAAACTGATTACGCTAGTTATGGGATAGAAGCAAGAAGGCTGATCGAAAGGTGGCCCAATTATACAGCCTGTACTGGTTCACTTTACTCATCCATGAGATTGGAGGTCACTGGAAGAGGTGGACATATGCCCAGAGTGACACCCCCAACGAGGAAGAATTCTTCTGGAACTGCACCATTGACTCAGGAAATCGGGTTGAGCTGGATGTCTATCAAGGGNACTTCTCAAGTCTTCCACATAGGAAGCAACCAGCAGTCGTCACTCTTCTTTATCATTCTACGGGGTCTAAGGACCTCACAGCCTGTACTGGTTCACTTTACTCATCCATGAGATTGGAGGTCACTGGAAGAGGTGGACATATGATTCGGTTTTTCCGGTTGGTAGTCAAATGGTGCATTGAGAATGGATCACTTCTCTCCCGACTACTGGAATATGCACGACGAAAAAATTAGTGATCCAAATGCATGGACACCAACCAGAAAAACCAAATCATATGCCCAGAGTGACACCCCCAACGAGGAAGAATTCTTCTGGAACTGCACCATTGACTCAGGAAATCGGGTTGAGCTGGATGTCTATCAAGGGTACACAATCAACATAGAAAATAGCGGTTGGGACCAATTTGTAGCAATTCGAGAGGTGGACAATCATCTGCAATACTGGGAAATTCCACAGGCATTTCTGGACTCGGTGTTATTTGGTAATTGGTCAGCTGGTATCAAAACGGTGAGCTGTTTTTATCTATTCTACGATAACTTTCTAATTTTTGTAGTTGCACATTCAGCCTGTTAGATGTATATACCGCTCCATCACTGTGTTGGGAAAGAATAAGGAATTCTATGGTGAGGGCTGTTGTATTATCGATAAAACAGCTGTTCTTTTGATCTCATAATCTCCAGAGCTTGGTAATCCAGAAAAGGCAGACGAGATACGTCTTGTCAACCGTTCAGGGACTGACCATGTACAAGGAGTCAAATATTGAACATCAAAGAAGAGACTGTGGTGTATACATAAAATAAATAAGATGTATTCATATATAAATAGAACAGGTTGATCACTGTTTATTGCCAAAATCAATCCGTGATGTCAACGATCCCATCTGCATCCAGTCAGCCTGGAGAGGAAGAGAGGCTCACCTTTGCTGGCGTCAAAAGGGGTCCTCTATCTCCTCCTCTTCCTCTTCTTCCTCTTCCACAAAGGTGATCGGTGCGGTACTCCTCCTTCTAGAATTGATGGACGTGCTCTTCGTGACTTCCTCGACCGCTTCCTCTCCTTCAAAGTCGCTGTCCTCCAATTTCACCTTTCTCTCCTGAGCCGAGTCAATCTACACCGTTGTAGACGCGTCGCTCACTCTTCCCATCGGTTGGATCACCGGCGTGAAGACATCTCTCAAGCAGACTCCTCACTCACTGATGACATCTCCACGAATTCTCCATCGTCCAAATCTTTTCCCAGAACGTCCAGATCGAGTTGGTTTCCATCCAAGTCGACAATGCTGTCCATCAGAATGTCTTTGTAGCTGGTCTGCGTGTGATTCTCCATGTCCTTCAGGGAGAAGTCTCCATCACTGATGGAGTCGTCGAACAGCATGTCCTCCTTGACGAAGACTCTTTAGAGAGGAATCTCTTAGACGCAGAGTACGAGTATGGCCTCGGTAGGGTGGCTCGTCTCTTCTTCTTTGATGAAATAGATGTGTTCGAGTTGAGGTGGGTGATCGTTCGTGGAAGAGTCTTGAGAATTTTCATTGTTGATTCTCTCCTCCAGGGGAGGTATGTCGTCCATGGAATTTTCTGGGACATCTTCTGTGAGAGTATCCACGGAATCTTCCTTCGAGTTTTCCTTGCTACTCTTTGCCGGAGTTTTCGACGAAATTCCTTCGAAAGATCCTCCCCCATTCTTCTGAACGGCTCTCTCGGGTTCGACGACGTTTGTTGCGGTCGCATTCGCAGGTTTAAGATTCCTCGGCCGCTTGCCCATGGGTACCCCCTTGCTGTAATTTTCTTTGAATCTTCCCTCCTCTCCTCCTCCACCAAAGGTGTGCGACCGTGGCTAACGCACCATTGAGATATCATCTTTGTCGTCATGACAACTCCAGGGCTCTCCCAGTTGATCTTCAACTTGATCTGCCTTGCTCGCATAGCGGTGGCCCTGGGTGTTGTTTTGACTGAGGAAATTCTTTTCAAAATTTGACTTTGATCTCTGTGTGTTTTGAGTGGTGTCAATCTACCTTCATTTACTTGTAATTAAACATCCCAGGTCTCAATATTACAAGTGAAGGACTGAAAGACATTATCAACAAAGTGGTGGATGAGAGGACGAAAGCGTTCATGGCACCATTCAACCACATCTGGACAGAATCTATTGTGAGCACACAAGAGGATAAGGGATTTAGGAAGACATTGATTCATGACAATGGCCTAAAGGTGAGTGGAGTCCAATTTTTGAGATTCTCATCTGTTGACAGCGTTGAGGAAAATATATTGAATGTCAGATGACTCAATATGAATGTCCTCCTGAACTCTGTAGTTTGGTCTGAGTTTTTTGGTTTGAAAGCAGGCAATATATCTACTGCCCGTAATGGGATGATGGTCTGTATCCCAATTGAGAGAGAATTTGATACAAAACAGGTGAGTACTCTTCCTCTCTTGACATATAACTTGCTTTTGTTAATTCCGTTAGGTTTGTTTTATTTGGAATAATCAGGATTATATATTTCAAGTAATTGATCCTAGCCTCAAAAATGAAAAGATCTTTAATGGAGAAGCATTAACATTTGGTCATCTCCATGACAAGCCCTTATACACTCCAGGTAACCATTCATGAGCACTGCTGATTACTAATTCCTCAAGGACCCAAACCATTCAAAAGAATCCTTAGTACTCATGCACAAGTGTCAATCAAAGATGCTGTAGCACTCAATTGGATGTCTGCAGTTGATGCACAGAGATATGACGTTTATCATAATCTATCTCATGGTAGCAGCAACAGTGTTAAGACCACCTCCTGGAATGAAGATTCAACATTTACCTAAAGGTATCAGAGAGTATGTGAATAGGAACCCTGCAGATTTCAAAGATTACCTTGATGAGATCTCAGCTGAAACAAAGTATCTCAGCACTATAAGCAGATTGGTGTAGAAAGAGAATGGTCCANAAAGCAGGCGATATATCTACTGCCCGTAATGGGATGATGGTCTGTATCCCAATTGAGAGAGCATTTGATACAAAACGGGTGAGTACTCTTCCTCTCTTGACATATAACTTGCTTTTGTTAGGTTTGTTTTATTTGGAATAATCAGGATTATATATTTCAAGTCCTTGATCCTAGCCTCAAAAATGAGAAGATCTTTAAGGGAGAAGCATTAACATTTGGTGATCTCCATGACAAGCCCTTATACACTCCAGGTAAGCATTCATGAGCACTGCTGATTAGTAATTCCTCAAGGACCCAAACCATTCAAAAGAATCCTTAGTACTCATGCACAAGTGTCAATCAAAGATGCTGTAGCACTCAATTGGATGTCTGCAGTTGATGCACAGAGATATGACGTTTATCATAATCTATCTCATGGTAGCACAGATGATGATCTTTGGGTTGATTGGCTCACCAACTTTATTAATAATAAATATCTCTACTGATGATTTTCAATTTTAAGTAGCTTAGTTTGAATTTAGTGCAGAGCTCTTGTACATCCTGCATGATAATCTTGTATTGTATTTTTATATAAACCTTGAGACACATCTAGTCTCAACTTGATATCTAACAGTTGTTTGTATTGATCATATTTCTGTTTATATGTTTTAGCAGGTATGTTCTTCACTGTAGTCATTTCACCTTATATAAAAAGATCCCATTTTCTAAAATGAAGTTAAATAATTATTTTGGTTTCTGATTGTATGTTTCAGATTATATCAGTCCATAAACTGCAACAAAATGGACTATGATCTTGTCAAGACGTTTCCAGTCAAAACCCTATCGCTGGTATGATCTCACAGTCTATATACATCATTCATCTCGTCAGGTATGCTCAGTAACATATACCTGATGTCCAATCTGTCCGATATGACATGGCTTCGTCTCGTGATATGGCTTTCTATTGGTCTTATCATTTATTTGTTTTATGGCATTCGCAACTCGAAATTGAACGAAACACCCACAGTCGGCCTTCCTCGTCCAGGGTTTATCCATCTTGAAGATTCTGCCGGTGAGCTGTTTCTTTTTCTCCTCGGCTAACAGAGACACAGAGACACATCCACACAGCCCCTCCCAAGAATACGCTCAGTCCGATGAAATGGAGGATTATCCCAATCTGGACGATGTGGCAGAGTGGAACCAACACAACGCAAAAAAGTTTTGTGAAAATAAATGACAATCGAGTGTACATTCCTTTGACGATTCTATTATTATGCAAAGGTTTCGTAGGGAGCAACTGCAGGGTCTCGAGTATAGTGAGCACATTGTTCTGCACCTGGGAGGGCTTCGATCCAGTCAACGATAGATTGTTCGTTGAAGCTGTCGTTCATCAGTTGACAGATTTGGTGAATGACATTACCCAAAGAGGGAATCGCCATCAAACCCCATGATCCTGGAAGATGCACCGGGGTGGAATGAATCCATCCTCTGGAGAACCATATTCCACGCGCTCTGTGGACTATCCTGTACAATGGCTTCTGGTTCCTGCTTTACATTATTTGTGCTCTCACACATAGACTCACCTTTGGATGGTTGATCTGAAAGAGGGGCTTGTCATGTCCGTCTATGATTTGACAATAATAATCCGTCAAGATGTTCGGATTATAAATGTCGTTGAATTTACAAGACATCTTGTATCCTACAGGCCTGGAACCCAGTCGGCATACTGACACATGGACATCTTACCATATTCTGGTCTTTGAATAAAAGTTGGGACGGTCGTACTCCACTTTACCCAGGCCATAGAGATTGAAGTGTCCCACTTGAACGGGGAATGTACTGGGAACTGGATAACTGGGTGTCCTCCTTCCTGTTCCCTTCTTCCCTCTCGGTTCTGTTTCCTTCATCCCTCGCTCATCTCTTGGCTCACCTTTGATCTTCTCAGTCTTCTTTTTCCCTCTGGCTTGCTTCCTGTCCTTCTTCCGTTCGTCCTCTAGGGTAGTCTCAATGATCTGTTCACTCGGGGCTGTGGAGATCTTTCCACTCTCTTCCACTTGTTCATAAGTGTCTCCCAACCCAAACCGGTTTATGAAGTCCTCTCTGTCCTCCTTCTCGTTAATTTCGATCTGCCGCCGCACAGTGGATCTTCGAACATCAGCTTCTTTTCTTTCTTCCATTCACCTTGTCTGGTGCACTCTCGGTCCTTCGCTCGCATCCTCCTCCATACTATCCTTTGTTACCTCGCTCCATCCTTCGTAGATCGCATTCTGTCTCTCTTGTTCCTTCAGGTCCTCCTCCCAGAACGCATCACATTTGGAATCCTCTATGCTGAAGACCATGTACTTGACATGCGACTCCCTCGGTCCTCCGCTCTTCTTCTTTAATGACTTACTCTTCTTGCTCGTCGGTTCTGAATTACGAAGCTTCTTTGCTTTCGGTGTTGTGACCGTTGTTGCACCCTTTCGTGTAATCTTACTACTCTTACGTTGCTTTCCTCCGCCTTCATTGTCAATCATCTCCACCTGGATCTGTTAATGCAACACGAAATGGAACCGATTCACCTCATCAAATGTCTGATTTTTGTGCAGTGCTTTGGAAGAATCATTTTGATTGGGTGGATGGAAGACCAGATTGAGATTGCTAGGTATATCTGGCTCGTCTGTCACTGCAAGCGTTCGCTTTCTGCCCATCTTGCTCGCGGTGATGTGTTCGAAAAAGCAAGTCGGTCGCAGGTGCGAAGTCTTCTCGAATCTGCGACACCGTCTCATCGGATTCCAGAGCTCAAGGATGGGATACTCATGACAGTAGTCATCGTACGTGCGGTGAGATGGCGTACCATCTGAGAGGAAGATGCACCAGAGCAGGAGTCCAATTACAAGACGAAGGATATAGCATCAATGAAGGTGGACCGTGCGTGATCGTCTTCATCACACGATGTGATTTGTGCTGTGTCACATGTGTTGCCGGCATATGATGAATCAATGTAACGCAACAATTTCACCAACTCTGATACGAGTCAAATGGAAGGACTTGATATGAGACAACCGAACAATCACACAAGCGCCTTCTGCGCTGTTTCCTCCAAGATATTGTATCACGATTGAGTTGTCATTGTTCCAGATGTAATATTGTATGACCTCTTTGGCGCCCCAAGGCATCCTCATGACTTGTATCATCTATGACTTCGTTAAGAATCACTGTCTCCCCCACGAGTCCCCGAAATCACAAGATGTCCGATCTTCTATGATTGTTCAACCTTAAGCACAATTATAGAACTGTTTATTCCCTTGAAGTTTGTATCGAAGCTTTCGACTGAGTCTGTGACGATCAGAAATACAGACACCATGCCTCCCACCTCTTCGGGGGACCTGACGATCAACTTCTGTAGCACAAGCGAAGCACCCAAGACGAGCCCAAGAAGAACAACTAAGGTGGAGTATAGAACAGCATGACCCAATTGAAGACTGCAGGATGTTACGTCAATCAGACGAGGACTTTCACCCTGAGGTGCCTTGTTCCACGGACTCAGGAAGGTCAGCCTTGTAGAAGAGGAAAGCCATTCTGAACCACCACAGACCGTTGAACAAGACTAATAAGGAATCCAACATGGGAAGGAAAGTGGTGTAGACGTAAGGATTGCTGTAGATGCTGTTGATGCCCAGAGCGACGTTACTGTTGATGACAGGGTATTCTCTGACAGTGAAGAGTCTGAAGAAGATCTTCCTCTCCACTCTCGAATTCTCGTGGATGTTCTCCAAGTGGCTCACCTGCCCCATCACACAGTGTGCATCTCGTTCTCTTACCTTTTTGTGGTATCTCGCGTTGCTGTAGAATCCAACCAGCATGATGGCGATACGTGTGGC
This sequence comes from Planoprotostelium fungivorum, assembly GCA_003024175.1. Lineage (NCBI taxonomy): Eukaryota > Evosea > Variosea > Cavosteliida > Cavosteliaceae > Planoprotostelium > Planoprotostelium fungivorum. The sequence continues at coordinate 16,848 of MDYQ01000326.1, read as the reverse complement.
TGCCGAACCGAACAAAGCATAAGCACTGATCTGAAACGATTCAATTTCATCTTAGTGCTATTGTACGGTACCTTGTGCATCCACGTACGGAAAAAGGTTTCTTGTGGGTGCTCATTCAATACAACTCCAGCCAGGGCAAGGGATAGAGGGCCAATTATACCCCAGAGTAGATCCGATGCAACCTGTCCGTAAATGAGCGCAGACTCTAGACTATGATCACCTTATAGAAATGAAGTAAGAAGAAAACAGCAGCAAATCCGAACAAGGTAAATAATTTGAGATGATCGTAATGAGATCCAGCCCGAGAGCCAGAGATCCACATGTCCGCAATCTCTCCTATACCTCCAAAGATACTAATGATTATTCAATCATATTACGAAACGCTCTCTTAATCACCTCAGAGCGGCAATGACAGCAAGATCGGCACACATTCCAAATTGCTTTGTTCGGAGAGAAGGGAAGACGGCGACCGATTTCTTTTTGACTGAGAGATCACCGCCATCGCGATTGTTGCCCCTGGAATAGGTGACTGTTACATTCAAAGCTCTCAAGTAAGCAGCAATTCCCATCAGGAGTAAAGTGATGCCAGGAAAGATGTGGCCCACAAAGTTACCCATCTCTCTTCGGTGTCTTTTCGGAATGAGCCCCACAACCGCATCACTGTAATTCGATATTTCTCTCGAAGAAACATTCGTCGATAAAGTGCGATTTTTGGTCGATAAAAGTGGGTAGTCGTTAACCTCTTTTTATATTACTTCTTCTACTTATTGACAATATCCTTCGTTGCAGGGTAATAAAAAAACGATTTATTGAACATCACATCATGAACCCACCCAGGTGAAGCAGAAGTCTCCCTACGGAAATGAATTGCTCCTCACGATAAATTCCCGAATTTGTGGAGCGAATAGAACGCGGTAAAGGACAGCACGAAAGAGATCATCAGCTGCAGTATGAGCTGAAGTCTTTGGATAAGTGGATTGATTTGAATTCGAGAGGAGCACATCAACTTCCACTCAATATGCCACGGATCAGAAGGTCATCGAGCTATCGGGCGGTGGATGAGCTTGGACGAATCGACATTTATCTCTTTGTTGCAACAGCGTCAAGAAGTACTTGTACACCAATGTTCTTTCTGTGAATTCCCTCATCTCTACTTTGTCGATAAAGTGCGATTTTTATCCGATCATCTACAGTGCTGTTGACTGTTTATTGTAAAAGATCTCGGATCTGTCTGAGAGACAGCTGGCAACTGCGAGTGAGCGCATCGATTCCATTGTCCATTCCATCCTGTGTCTTCATCGTTGCACTCGCAAGTTCAATGACGATGTTGAGGGTTGTTCCCAATGCCTTCTGGGGTATCTTCGACTGGTCGAATGATCCATTGAGCTCGATCTGCTTGTACAGGATGTACACCAGACTCTCGGCAATCCCTGTCATCCCAGTTAACCAAGACAGATGGGCGTTACGTACAGTACAAAGCCGCCCTGTTCTTGCTGGATGCATCATGGTTATGACTGTCCAAGAGGCGTAACCAACTGAGGTGATCAGCGCTGAAGGATGGTCAGACCCACCTCTCAATCTGTGAGGCCAGTTGAACAACGGTTGGTTTCATCTCCGTCTTGGATGAGATGAAGAGGAGTTGCTCTTTACTGGCTGTGACGTCCGAGAGAGCTCGCATGGTGGCCACAATCTGCTGCGACAGATCGATGTCCATTCTGTCGTTCGCTCCGTCGCTATCGATCTGCATCGCCGAATCGTCTCTCTGTGCTCTGTTACCTTCGCTGTGTCAAGTCACTCACCCTCCCAGCGGCAACCCTCTCGGTGTACTTTCCAAAGAGTTGTACGATGCTGTTGATGATGGACGTGCTCTTCTTCATGATCTGTTGGTGTGAATGATGGATCAGATGAATCGACTCACATAGGGATAAGCATTGGGGTCCTCGCGTAATACGTTCTCGAGTAAAGATAACACTGCAGTAACAATGCGGACCGAGTCAGATGAACTAGGATCATGATTACGGAGGATGATGTCCACTACTTGACTGTGCTCCAAAATGAAATCAAGAACCTAGAAAACATGTCAGAAGAGGAGATGATGTCAGAAGAGAGGAGGAGACGGTGAGATGTCAGAAGAGAGGAGGAGACGGTGAGATGTCAGAAGAGAGGACCTGAGACAAGAGAGCGCTGTTGCCTTGAGGATGGTGGAAGACGAGTACATTCAGTGTGGATAGAACAGGATAGATGAGTCGATTGTACCTGTATCCTTCAGTCGGATGATGGAAGATGAATGGGACCACCTCTCTACACTGGATGGAAGCCATGTATGAACCATATCTGTGGGATGTTAACATGAGAGATCGATAGGGATGGGAGAGATACACACTGGCTGATTCATGAGGAATGGCATCGATGAAAGTGAAAGTGGAGAAGGTGGAGATGATGCCCATGGACATCAGGATTTGGGCTCCCAATGAATCAGCAGCGTAGGTACTCAACAAGCCCATCTGACACTCGTATACATAAGAATTGCGTATATCTCCTGCACAGTGTCAGCTGCATGGATCTGATACTCTTACCTGCGACATCAACGATCATCATCTTGAGGTTCTCCTCTGATCCTTTGATGGTGTTGATGAAATGGCTGAGGAATCCCGTCTCCCTGAGCTTACTCCTGTGGTACCCAGCGTCATCGTACTGCAGAAGGAGGGCGATGAGGCTGTACGCCACACTCTGCCAGCCAGGATGGGAACCTTGGAAGGTTGGAACCATTCGATCTCGCCTCTCACCTGTAGTATCTTCACATGCCGCTCGCAGCAGTCCTTCTTTCTGCAGGATCTTCGAGACGTTTTCGTAGATTCTTCTTCGGATGCTGTCCTTGGCTACTTCTTTCATATCGATTCCATAGTTGAGTCCATTCGAATCTTGGATGAATCTGATGCATCATCAGTTGCACATCGTCCATTATATATCGTCCATTATATATCGTCCATTATATATCGTCCATTATATATCGTCATTTGTATCGTCAGATTATGAGAATGGGTGGAGGATGGAGAGAAGAGACTGACTGAGTGAATTGCAGGATGGATGAATAGAGATATCCTCTGAGGGTGGCGGAGGCATGAGAGGAAGAAGTGACGATGGACTTGAGGAGATGAAATAATGTTTCCAAGGAGGCATCTCCGTCTGTTCCATCAATTCGTTCCGATACGGCATTCTCTCTCATCTTCGACACGATGAATAAGACGCACTCCCCTATCCTCTCAGACATCTCTGCCACAGGATTGTTGTTGGGAAGCTTGCGAAGGAGAATGGCCAACAGCTGATAGATCATGGACTCCCCTCCTCCGTTGCGTATGCTTCTGTATCTGTCCACCAGACAGATGGAGATCAGATCGGCCCATGCAGTGAATAGGTGGAGCTGTGCATGAGCCCTCGATGTCATCTGGTTGTATTGTGTCGCCCATTCAATGACGGGTAAGATCTATCCGTCTCAGTCTCATCCCTCTCACTTCTCACCATTTGCTCGACTTCGCTTTGGCTCATCGCTCTTCCAACCTTACTCTGTGCTGCCTGCTCTATTCAGTTGATCTTTTTCTGTGCATACTCACCACCATGCTCTGATATAACAGTCGGTGGTCGATCTTCTGTTGTCCTTTCTCATCCGAGTCTGTTCAGGTCATTCACAATGACGAGTACAATGACTCACAGGTAGAGGATTGAATCCATTCTTTTGCTGCTGGAGGAGCAGGGGGGACAACCAATTCAGTGTGGATGCCTGTGATTGGAAATGAGTTACACAGACCTCCATACATCTGTAGCTCACCTTCCAGAAGATCGATGATGGTTGCAAAATCAGATGAAGGATGGTCATAGGATCCTGTTTCTGTGAATCAGGAGAACGGAAGGATGTACACACTTGATTGCAGACGGAACATGAGATGGGTGATAGTATCCATGGCATCGTGGGAGAGCAGCCCCTCTTCATCGTTCTTGGGTGCACTGAGATGTACTTCCAACGTAAGCATCTATCTCCTTCAGTCTCTATCACCCAAATCGATCACCTTCACGATCCATGCGCGTTGCATCAAGATGTGAGATTGCTTCGATGGCTCCACCTCGTTGTAGAGATACCTCGAGAGCTGCTTGGAGAAGAAGGCTACCGAGATCAGAGGATGTAGAAGACATCAGAGGGGCGAGCACATATTCCAATCACAATATCATATCATGGATGGTCTTACCCTTTTGACGCAAGAATGACATGACAGAGGGTGAAGTAGTCTCATCCGTGCAAAGAGCGTGGAACAACTCGAGGATCTTTTCGGCTAACTCTGGATGTCTACCATAGAACTCTGGGGACTCCAACAGCAGAGCGGAGACTCTCAGACAGCTCACGTGCTCTGGAGATGCCAATTTGAGTTCTTTCTCTCTGGACTTGGCGAAATCGAAGCCCAGGAGGAAATGAGACACTCCCCTGTATTGGGAGATGTGATTGTAGATCAACTGGATGATTGCCAGGCGAACAGACTCTGTACTTTCCCTCTCCTTTCCCTCTTCAAAGAGCTACATCTTGGTCATTCTTGTCTTCTCTTTATCACTCTCACCTGACTGTCCTCTGCCTCTTCTGTCATCGCGTCCTCTTCCTGCTCTAAACGGCTGCTGAATCGAGCAAAGACATCCATCTCGGCCCCCGATTCCAACAAGATCTGTACAATCGTGTTCTGACGATGGCTGAACTGATCGATACATCTGATGCTCTCTAAACCGATCTATCACACCGGTGAGACACCTACTATTCAAAATGACTCACAGATGACTTGAAGGGATAGTCGACCAGCTTCGAGATATGAAGCATCATTTGCTGATCGGAAGATATCCTCTGATCCAAGGGCGTGCACAGTTGAGGTGCGTCAGATAGTCTCATCTTGTTGAGGAACTCGGTCTCCAGAAGGAAGACTCGATTCAGGATCTATGATACTCAGCAAACTTGACTACCTCAAGACTACCTTTAACGAGATCTCTGTGGCATCTTCCATGTACTTTCCATTCTCCATGAAGCGTGAGTCCCTCAGAGAGTGTGATGCGTGCAAGAGGATGAATCGGATCTTCTCCAGAGTTACAGATGCTCCACTGAGAATCTCGGATAGAACATTGTATCCCGCGCTCTTGTCTCCCTCCACGTACACTCCTCTCACCTGCACCTGCACCTTCGTGAAATCCTCCAGATTGATCTGGTACGATTCCAAGATCTACTTCATATCAGAAGGGACATCGATGAGTGACACGAGATGAAAGACATTGATAGGATAATATGAGACATCGGTGAGAGAAACAGAGAGGATCACCGTGTGAAGGAGAGACAAAGTGGACTTGGCAACCTTCCACTTTTCGGAGGGGATGCGATACTGCCTCTTATCAAAACCACTAAGCAGCTGGTTTCTGGCAAAGTTGATGAATGGAATGATTCCAGGCACGCGGTGAGGTGAACCCAGTTGATGGGGGATGGTTCCTCGAGATAACTTGATCATTTAGTCTGATCGGTGCATATTCCCCTCACCCTTTCCACCAGAGAAACGAAGGCAGTGGAATAATTGTACTGCTGATATCTTGACTCCACTTCTTCCAACTCAAATCGAATTCCCGTCTCTCCTTGCCCTCCTCGAATTCCCAATAGATCGTAATTCTCCAATTGTGCCCACATCTTGTGTACCACCTCAGAGGACTTGGATAGAGAGCGAAGGATTTGGAGAGCTTCAGCCTTGATTACCGTGGGTACCCCACATCGAACGAGGGAAAAGAGATCCTCGTATTTCCACTCGCTGTGATGCAACAACCTCGCTCGAACCTTACGGAGTGAATACCTGACATAGGAGCAGTACATACCTCTGGGCTATTGTCACTCATGGTCGCCATCAATCGTAAGAAGGAGACCAAGCATTGGATCTCTGGGGAGCTCATTTGAATCTGACGCTGATCTCATTCAGTCTCAATCTTCCCCTCTGCCCCACCTCGTGGCAATCTCTGATATATCTGCGGATGGTGTCATAGAAGAAGGAAGGTGTCAGGCGCGGTACGTTAGAGTTGGTCATCAGATTGTAGACCTGACAAAGTCATTCATGAGTTGTAAAGATGATGTGAGTGCTTACCGATTGAGCACCTACGGGGGAGGAGGAAGCGGCAGATAGAAAGTCAAGAAAAGGAGACAGGAGGGTAGAATAGGCCACGTTGACCTTCTCCATACATCTGGAGGCAAAGAGGCTTCTTTCGTCTGTTCCTCTCCCGGGTCTTGTGTTAACACACAATTCAGCACCACTGATGGGATTGTACTCGTACAATTTGGACATGTAGCTCAGCATGGCTCCCAGTTGTAGAGCTTCCCATCTCCAAGATGATTGGATGGTGAGGAGGTTCAGCTGGTGCAGTGTATCCACGTACACACTCAAGTTTTCACTTTGGATTGTCAAATGGGCTAGCTCCATGACGACCGTAGTGAGGGTGGAATAACAGCTGCTGATGGTGTTCACATTTGTCTGCTCAAACTGATCAATGAGCTGGTCCGCTTCATTGCGTGACACTGGTGCCTACGAAGTTGAATATCGATTCCTCTTCATTACGTCACCTCATCCATTGCTTTCAATGTCATTTGCCATGCCAATGCCACCACGTTTGCAAAACCAGCACTCTGTATATCTCCACTGCTGCTATTCATCCAGTCCTTGATCGTGGAATTCAGATTCTTCAGCAATATGCCATCCTTCTTCAAAGCGTTATATGGGCTTCCCTCTCGGCTTGTCACATTTGCTTTCGGTATCTCAGTTTGGAGCAGAGTGAGAACCGTGAGAAGAAGTATGTCGTTGATCTGTGTTGTTTAAGTTGCCTCTCAACCATTCTGTGGATTCACCAGAGTAAGGCTATTACGCGTCTGTTGGCTTGCAGCCTTGAATAGACTGGCATGTTTCAGGCTTTCTCTTAGCAGTGATAAAACTGCCATGTAGTCCTCCGATACTGCGCTCGTGTTGTAAAACAGGAAGAATAAGCATTCGCACAGGATCAATCTCTCTTCTGCTTTCATTTCTTGTTGATTGTTTGGAATTGTGGACATATCCTGCTGAAATCTCTGCCCGTTTTCAATTCTAGAACCTCATACCGACATTACCGCAGGATTTAGGCAGCCTATAATGTTCTTGATCAATCCGTTGTGAATGAGTTTGTCTCTGAACTCTGTGATGATCTGTCTGCAAGGGACATCTCTCAACTCAAACTATTCAAGATGAGAATAAAAAGACGAACAGCCATACTTTGATAATGTCGGACAAGCAGGTGAGGAGAATGTTTCGGTCTTGATAATATATCTCTTGAGCCGCTAATAGGCCCGTGGTAGAAAATCGAGATATCTCCGAAGCGTGAGTCTCGTCCGAAGAATAACCATTCACCTGGTCGTAAGCCCTCTTGAGTAAGGCAGCAGAAGCGATTTCGTTATATTTGAGAGCAATACTTACTTGCAAAGACTAAACCATATAAGTTAAGGAAGTCAATGGATCTCACCTCTTCTATGAATGTAGAATTTGCAGTGTATGTGGTGCCATTAACTACGATCTTTCCTGAGCTAAGATCTGCCTTGGATTTCTCTGATGGGCCCTGATCGTTCGTTAGTTAATTCTCATGTCTGACGATGCACACATTTTTCGTCCAATACGATAAGGGATCAAGTAATATGTCCGAAAAGGAGGATAGAATGGTGCGCAGTGCCTTTCTATTCACTACATATGAATCTCCCAGCTGCGATGCATTGTGTTTGTGTCCCTCAGCTGCTTCACTTAAAGCAGCTTTGAGATCTCCAAAATCTGTTGGATATGGCGAGGTTAGTGCTCCCATGCCTGATGTGATCGTCCCGCTCAAATTTATTGTAAGATATCTTACAATTTATTGCTGAGGATGAGATCAATCAACGCAAGACCGATATGTCCGCAGCGATAGTTGATGATTATCAGAGCCTGAATCATATCCTCCGCTCACAAACCCTGAAGTGGATTTTTGTTGGTGGAAAGGGAGGTGTTGGCAAAACCACCTCAAGCTGCTGCCTTGCTGTTCAATTATCCAAAGTCCGTAGAAACGTCCTTCTGATATCCACTGATCCTGCCCACAACCTTAGTGATGCTTTCAACCAAAAATTCACGAAACATCCAACCCCTGTACAAGGGTTCGATAATCTGCATGCCATGGAGATCGACCCCAACCTGGAGAATAATGAAGAGTTCTTAAACAATGCTGGTGGAGAGGGCAACAATTTTCTAAAGGACATCGCCCAATCCATTCCAGGAATCGATGAAGCCATGAGTTTTGCAGAAATGATGAAGTGGGTCATGGAAATAAATATTGCAGACGATAATCATCACACAGATTAGTACAGAACATGCAATATGATGTAGTTGTATTTGATACTGCTCCCACTGGTCACACTCTTCGCCTGTTATCTTTCCCCTCCACATTGGGAAGAAGTATGGGGAAGCTGTTCGAAATCAAGAATCGATTTTCTGGTCTATTCAATCAGGTGAGGCGTGCTAGGCGATCGATCTGAACACTCAACAGTTCGGGTCCATGATGGGGGGAGGACTCGATCTGAACACCATGACCGATAAGTTTGAAACCATGAAAGCTGTCATCGAAGAAGTCAACAAGCAGTTCAAAGATCCTGTGAATATCCTCTCGTTTGTATGTGCCATTGACGAAAGAATAGAACCTGACCACATTTGTGTGCGTGTGCATACCGGAGTTTCTAAGCTTGTACGAGACGGAGAGACTCATCCAAGAGTTGGCCAAATACGAGATCGATACGAACACAATCATTGTGAATCAGGTCCTCTTTCCAGACAAAGGTGACAACGACTACAAGTTCAGCTATTCATTTCCATCAGATGCTCATTGCACTCTGTGTGCCTCCAGACAAAACATCCAGAAAAAGTATCTGGATCAGATGTCGGATCTGTATGAAGACTTCCATGTGATCAAATGCCCTCTCCTCGGTCAGGAGATCAGAGGAACCCCCAAGTTGACTGAATTCTCCTCCTACCTGTGCGGTCAACCCAAACAATAAACAACCGTTTTTACGTACATTCGTACTCCACAGATGAGTGCCATGCGCGCTGAAACGACTGTATGATGTTTATGGGCATCAGCAAAGGCGAATATGCACATGCAAGTATTTGTAGATCAGACTATTCCCTGAAATTAGTCTGCCACGAACCCATTTTGGCTGCATTCCTTTCAGCCGTTCATGAACGAATACATAGTGATCGAATTGATCGGTGAAGGATCATTTGGTAAAGTTTATAAAGGAAGGAGGAAGTATACCGGTCAAATCGTGGCACTGAAGTTCATCCGTAAAACGGGTAAATCAGACAAAGACATCAAGAGACTTCGTTCAGAAATCGATATCTTGAGAGGCCTCAAACATGAGAACATTGTTCTCATGTTGGATTGCTTCGAAACCAAAAGCGAATTCTGTGTAGTAACAGAATACGCGCAGGTAATATAAAATTTGTGACCTTTGTTGACAACTCTAGGGAGAGCTGTTTGATGTATTGGAGGACGACAGAAGCATGCCGGAAGATGTAGTCCAAAGTATAGCAAAACAATTAGTTCGAGCCCTGGACTATCTACATTCTAATCGTATTATACATAGAGACATGAAGCCACAGAATGTGATTTAATCCATCTATCCTCACACTTTGACTGTTAAGTGCAGATACTGATCGGAAGTGATGGGAAGATAAAATTGTGCGATTTTGGCTTCGCTCGTGCGATGTCTTGCAACACAATGGTGTTGACCTCCATCAAAGGTAATTTCGGCCGAAATACTTCGATATCAATATGACAGGTACACCACTATATATGGCCCCCGAATTAGTCCAAGAGCTGCCTTATAATCATACAGTTGACCTCTGGTCCCTAGGTGATACTATTCTCATTTTCCTTGCTGAACTCTTTGAAGGTGTCATCCTTTACGAGTTGTTTGTAGGAGTGCCTCCATTCTACACAAACAACATCTATTCTCTCATCAATTTAATTGTCAAAGATGCCGTGAAGTTTCCCGACAATATTTCTGATCATTTCAGAACTTTTCTGAGAGGTGAGACTTAGATGAGATGGAGATTCATTAGGACAGGATTACTCAATAAAGACCCTGCACAGCGAATGGGATGGCCACACTTAGCAGAGCATCCCTTTGTCAGCGAGACAGAGGCAGAGAGACTCGAAAGACAGACAAAAGAATCGTTTGTATTCAAGATCCCCCCTCAGCTAATGCCCCAGTATCAAGAGGTAACAGGATAGTCAATTCATTCGTAACGAGAACAGACTCCAGGGAGGGATAGTAAGACATCTCGGAAAAAGGGAGAAACCCGAACGAAAAAAGAGGGTTCAGAGGAGAAGGGGGATACATTGTCCAAGAAGGTGAGAGAAGGAGAAGGAAAAATAATGAAGAGAGAAGGTACTCCCTCCCATCTACGAAGGGGAAGATGAGACCCTGTCTATGACACCGAGAGAAAAGGAGCCCTCTACCTTCCATTCTTATTGGTCCAATTTCGAGGTTTGTTCAGTCAAGATCAATTGAGTTTGTATCTTTTTGAGCAATAACAAATGAGATAGACGACCAGTAGCGATGTCAGTGGGGCGTCTCGATTACGTTGTGACCATATATTCATGGAAAAGTGAGGATGATGTGACAGATCAGATCAGACTGAGGGAGACAGATTGATTGTGGGTCTAGAGAATTCATACAGTGACACTCAAGAATCTATGATTCATCTGGCTGGGATGATGAGAGTGTTATACAACATATTAACGAATGGTACCGCACCCACAGATAGTATCTCGGCAAAGGAGGATATCCTAGCATTGGATTCTCTACCCTCTCTCATCATTAATCACTTACCGTGGCTCATCAGCTGCGAATCAAATTCAAAACAGAAGGTCTTAACTCTTAACGGTAAGAGACGTGCTTTCAACAACCATAGAGGGCTAAGAATGGACTCAGAAGTGATAAGGACATTTCACGCGGTAGTCAGACTATCATTTGAAGGTTGCAAACAGCCAGCAGTCAGGACATTCTTACCCAACCTGACTTCTCTTTTAAGAATGGAATCTGATCATAATTCATTGCAACAGGGTGTCTTGGAGGTAAGATCCATCGTCATGATGAGGCATTGAACGAGAGCAGTTGATTAACACCTTCTTCACACTACTTGGTAATCAAAGCATCGAATCTTCGTCCCCCACGTATCAGAGCTCTATTGAGCTAAACATTCCAGCAGATCTTTGTTCATGCCTCTTATATGGTGGTCAGATCACAACCTAACCGTCCACTGATCCATGTCAGCATCCAAGAAACAAAATAAGGAATTAGTGAAAGAGAGTATAGCATCACTATCAGCAGTTGTCTTCACTAAAGAGGGATCAACAACACCTTTTCCTTTTGGAAGAAGCAATAATAGTCCAAACAACCACCAGATCCCCTCAAATGAGGCTTTTCTGTCGAGAATAGGACACATGGTGATAATGGATCTATTGACACTCTTCTCACTCAATCGTCAGGTATGCGCCCAAGTTGCCAACAATATGGTCTCATATCAAGTGTTAGATATTCTATGGAATACCACCTCTGATGATATGTCATCTGCTCTACCTGTTTATAGAGTAAGTGCTGCCCCCAATGCAAGCTAACTGGGGCAGTTGATGCTGAAGGCTGTTAAGTCTTCTCCTCAACTTGTGATTGCTATGGCTAGTGGACCATCCATGGACACACTACTGTCATGCCTCGATCAGGAGATGGCATCTGATGACGTACAACGCTCGATTCACAGAGCTACCATCTTGCATATTGTGTCAGGTCTCCTTCTCCAACAACCGAAGCTAACAGAAAGGTGAGTTTGCAGACAAAGAACTGGTTGACAATTGATAGAGTGTGGAACAGACCAGAATTCAGTGTGCAGAGACTGCTACATATGATGAGATCGACAGAGGGATCATTGTCCTCTGCTGCCTTCTATTTGTCTGGCCTACTGCTCGATGGAGACAATGCAGGATCTATACACGAGCAGGTAACTATCTGCTGTATCATCAGTTCACGTATCCTTAGGTAGCAACAACAGCAACTTTAAAGTGTTTGAGGAAGATGATGACTCATCCTGGTGGAAACCACATGAGGGCCATAGAGGGAACCTGTTTTGGTTGGCAACAAACAGGATGCTTCGACCACATGATCTATTTGGTACAGAAGATGATCGTTAAGGAGGTGAGTGGAGCACGAGTTCATTGGATGAAAACTAAACAGGAGGACATGATTGATGAGTTCACGGAGAGCGGACTGTGGGAGACCATCTTCTATCAATTGAATGCAATGAACACATCCAACGAGCTATCACCCAATGGAATTGTTACTGCCACCAGGATCATATACGATGTTGTATCACGCAACACATCAGAACGCATCAACTTGGTCTTATCAAACCACTATATGGCAGATCTATTGCACATGTTGAATCCCACGCATTTGCATTATCTGCAGTCATGGCCAATCTCTTTGGGTGGTGGTCAAGAAGCTGTTGCTAATCTGGTCACTCAAGTTGTTAGCATCTTCTATCTACCATTTGCCAATAAGGTGGATGCAGACACAATACTCCCACTTGTATTGCAGATCATGATCAACTACAAACTAGTAGATTTCACCATCCAATCTTTGTCACATCTATCAGGTGATCATCCTAAGTGAATATACAGTTGACTCAAAATAGGTGAATATCTTGAGCTTCCTTTGGGTCTACTCTCAAGGTTGGTGCATGAGAATAGCACCTTCTCCCAACAGTTCATTGATTTTGGAGGGCTCAGTGCAGGAGTAATAGGCCACCTCCTTCAGACAAAGAACTCAAATGGAGTTTTGATTGATACACTGGGAATTGTATCACAGCTAGCTAGGATGTCAAAAGAATATTATCAATTCATGAGCACACCATCTATGTTCACTGCTTGGAGGGAGATGCTCAATCACCCAGTACATGTATCACTTTCTGCAATCACTGAACAATACAGGACCCTACAATAACAGCCAAGATGTGCAATCTGATTGGAAACTTATGCAAGCACTCTGCATACTTCTATGAAGATCTAGAGAAGTAATTCATCATATTTGGAAAATATTGAAGATGCACAGGTGGGATATAATCCCAGCACTGATTGAGTGCTGTGCTGCACCAGATAAGAACACACAAAAATTTGCCTGCTTTGCCATTGGGAATGCATCTTTTCACAACAATCAATTATACAGTTCACTTAGTCCATGTATTCCACATCTCATACACTTGATCTCCTCTCCAGATGAGAAAACCCAGCTCAATGCTGCAGGTGTTTTTTAACTATTCAATCTCATACTGATTAATAAGGTGCACTTGGTAACTTAGTAAGAAATTCTGATCAATTGATTGGAATGGCAATTCAGCAAGGAGTACTGCATGCTTTGAACAAAATCCTCCAAGACAAGGACCAGCCAATATCTGTGAGGAGAGTAGCCCTCTTCTCCTTTGGAACATATGCATCCTATCCTGAATGTAGAACTGTCATCAAAGAGATACTCAATTTTGGTCAAACAACAGAACTACTGTTGCAACTTCAAGACACAATAATTCAAAAATACCTTGCACGTATAAAAAAAAGTTTCTCTTAAAGAATTAATACTTAAATGAGATTCTATTCAAAGATTGCATTAAAGCTAACAACAGAATGATGCAAATTAATTAAATTGGGAGACAGTTGTGGGAAAGTAGAAAGGGCAAACATAATTACATCCAATATCAACATTGAGATACGTTTTTTTGCCAACGTAACAATGATTCTTAAATTTTCTTTACTACACAATTTATAGACAAAGTTGGAAAATCAAGCTTGTTCAAAAGTAGCAGTTGAACTGCATATTTGAAGAGAAGATGATGTGCTTATCTGCAATACATCAAACACAGAATACATCATGTTTTTATTTTTAAAGTATGAACATGAATGTTGCATAAAATGCAAAAATTGATAAATGGGTATGTGCTGCATATATTACTGATTGGTTCATTTTCACGTCGATTTATTTGCGCTTCATTGCATCTCTCGCCCTATTTGAGCTTGTGCACAATGATTTTCTTTGTAAAGGAAGTTGAGTTTTCTCACCAACTGATGTTACCACATCTTATTGATTATATTTACATCTTGTCTGTTTGTATTGTCTCAATTCACATGGCCAGTGGTTCATAGTTTATTAGAGACATAAGTTTGTTTGGCAGCATCTCAAGCAACATCCTCATGATTCCCAGCATCACAGTCTCCTTTCTTCTTATACGTCTTCGTCTCCGCTCTTTGCGGGCAGAGTTGTGCAGAGTAGGTCTCCTTGTTGTCCTTGAGTCGTCCTTCTCTCTCTTCTTGCGTTCAGTATGTTGATTGATCCCTCAATGACCAGCGTGTTCAGCTTGTGGAGGGGTCATCTCTAGTATCTTGGGCTCAGATGTGTGTCCGATGTCCACCAGATATCGTCTGACTGCCTTGGGAAGCAGTCCACATGCTCTGCGGTACTTGTTGTATGCTTGGCGATCGTTTCGGGTGGAAATTGGCTTCGTAAACCAGATCAGGAGTGTAGTTGTAGATTCAGTTGTCTCCCAAATTAATTTTCTCACTTCGTTGGCCGTTGCACATCTGATGTGATGATACGGGGGGCACTCCAGGAGGAGGTGTTCTCTCGTTTCGTCGACTCCACAGTGGTTGCAGAGTGGTGACGTGGCTCCTCGATTCCTCTGATTGCATGCAAAGGTGTGTGGTTGTTGTGTCCACAGGATTGTGGACCTCGCTCTCGAAGGATGTAGAGCGAGGTTCGATATCTTCATATCAATCCATCTGATATGATCTTGCCATGTGAGGGCAGTTGGTTGTCTCTTGGTGTATTTCTCAGTTTGTTGTTGGCCATCAGGCGGGCAAGATGATATGATTATCATCTCCTATCTTGATTGTGAGGTAAGATACCTAAGACACACGCCCGCATCACTCTGGCTGCAGAGAAGCAGACAATATTCATGGCACAAGAGGTTCAGGTTCAGGTTCAGGTTCAGGTTTTATTCAGTTGTCAGTTTGACCCCTACCCTCTCTTAGAGGAATTGCTACTATTACGGAGAAGGATACTACCCCAGATACTGAAAGGGTTCTCTCTGCTTCCGTGCATAGAAACGAATAATAACTAACAAAAACAAAACGATCCTATAGAATTTGGCAAGGAGTCACCTCTATAGAAACCATAACCCCATTGGCAGAATACATACAAAACACGGGATCAACCAGAATGAATAGGCTATGTATCACCTATTTCACCTGTACCCCATACCCTGACTACTATGCCATTGCTAGCCAACTGATAACTTTGGACTCTGCAGTCCAGTGGGGAGACCCGAAAAAAAAGTAGCAAAAGAGATATATGTGAATTGAGGTACTATGGCAATCCTTCTAGACATCTGTGCACAGGTAGATAGGGGCAAACTTGGGTGGTGTGGGGTCCCTGAGTCATTGGGGGTGGGGAGTTGACCCCTTGTTGAGAAGAATAAAATGAGAGGTTTGGACTATTGGGAGAGAGCCTATCATATATTTGTCCAGCTTTTTACCTCGTAGTCAAGCTATTTCTGAACAATCAATTGACCACAGCTTTACTTTCAATTGCGCAGTCATGATTTAATTAATATGATAGAGGATATTGTAGCTGACCATGATGCATATTTTACAAAAAGTATGAACATATATTGTTTGCTTATCTTTCTTCTGCAATTCTATTTTAATTAACTAATCTATCGGTTGATACAGATTATTTTTGGCTCTCTGACCCCTCTTTTTTTCTTTGTCTTTCTCCCCCCTTGTTTTATTTATAACTTAAATATATATTTTAAAATATATATATATGTATTGTCCAGCGGGTTCGTTTTCAAACCATTTAAAATTAGTACACAAAAACACGGTTGATATCGTGCCTGTTGCTATTAGCAACTCGGTTTGTTAACGTGAAAAATTTAAAGGTTATGAAAACGAACCCGCTGGACAATATACATTCTTACCATCAAATGCCAGACTGAATGAATTAGAGTTAAAGATGACATAACTTCATATCTTTTTTTACACAAGTCTGATGCATTACTTATGTCTCCATCATAGCTTGCCAATACAGGTATGTGCTTATGATATGCCTTCGAATTATTCTGACTGTTGCCAAGATGATAGAATTAATATTGAGCCCTTTGTTTTCCTTACTTATCTTTTGTCGGAGATTGCGAGGGATGAGGCCTTTATTTCCCATCTCTTCAGGTAAGTTCCACTCATATTGATCATAATCTGATGTTGAAAACCAGGGAGGATGTTTTCTGTTCGAATCTTACTCTTGTCCCAGAATTGCTTCAGAGTTGCCCACAACTGATCGTTCAATTCTCTAGTAAAAACACATTCTCCCAGAGCGTGTTGGTGGGAGTCCATAATACTTTCCTCCATTATATCAGAGCAAAATTTACAACTATCATCCTCTGTGAGGTTGTATTGTTTCTTTCTCTTGTTTGTCCAAATTGTCCCCATCATGATTTTTGTAATCAGGTTGCTGTATGGTTCTTTCTTCTTGGGTAATGAGCGTGGGTCTGCATGGCAAGTGAAGAACGCTGACCATACTTTCTGCCTATCTCTCCAATTTTCTGTTGATAAATTGTTCATCATCCTTCTGATATGTTCTCTTGTATTCTACCTCCTGTTTCGAGTGTATAGTCTGGTGTTGATGTTATGTTCTCCCTTATATATGCA
>MDYQ01000325.1:0-22033 GCA_003024175.1 Planoprotostelium fungivorum | reverse complement strand
AGAAGAAGAACAGAAGAGAGGAGGGAGACAACTGACAAGAGAAGAAGGAGTATTATTGAGCGAGTTTCTATCGAGGACATCAAATCAACTGACAGATCATGGAATCGAGCGATTGCAGAAGACGATGGAAGAGGTGGGAGAGGGCGAGGTTACATCTAAAGAGAACAGGGAGAGCTGGCTGTCCTATTTCGAAACAACCATTTCTCTACGATATGCATGCACCAAGGACAAGTGTACAGCTTGGTGACTGACATAGGCTACGAGAAGGAAGGGGAAGTTGTCTGGGAGTTGTTATCGGTGGGTTCAGCGACGTGATTGACATTGACTTTGGAAGGTGGACGGCAACTCTCAGTTCTTCTCCAGCCACTTCACTCCACACGAGGAGATCCACCGATGAAAATGAGTCAAGTGATACGTGAAGCAGCTCAGTCTCCTCAAAAGTTTAAAACGAGAAGGATATCCTCTCGGTAGATAAAATAGAGTCAGAGAAATGGATTGTGTGAAAATGTTTTCAGAAATCGATTGTAGATCGGTAGCCATTTGAGGAGAAAGAGCACAGAAGATCTATCAGCACATCATGTCGAAGCCTGTTCTCGTTGGTATCTGTATGTACACTTGACCTCTCGATTTTCGTCATGTTTCTCAGGTAACCCACTTTTGGACGTCAGCGCTCAAGTTCCCCTCGAAGTTTTTGAGCAATGGGGTGTTCAGAATGGTCAGGCTATCCTCGCAGCGGATCAACACCAGCCACTTTACGCCAAATTACAGAATGACTACAAAGTCGAGTACATCGCAGGAGGTGATCTGGCTTTCGATGCAATGAATTGATTCGTACAGGTGCCGGACAGAACACGATCAGAGCTTTTTCTTGGATGACTGGAGTCCCAAAGAAAGGAGCATACATTGGCTCAGTCGGTGATGATGAGAATGGAAAGAAGCTCCGTGAGGCCGCCGAGAAGGACGGTGTCGATGTACGCGTTTCTCCACCATTGATCTCATCCGAATCAGGTGCACTACTATGTGAAGGAGGGAGTTCCCACTGGATCTTGTGCTGTTCTTGTCCATGAGCGTGAGAGGTGAGCCTTGGCGATTCCAACTGCACTCGGCTGTTGCTTCATCGAATGGAGTTTGATGGTTGGACAGAGCTCTGATTGCACGCCTGGGAGCAGCCGAGCACTACAACAAATCTCATTTTGAGTCCGAGGAGATTCAGGGCCTTCTGAAGGGCGCAGAATTCTTCTACGCCACCAGCTTCGTCCTGACCCACTCTCCCAACGTCATTCTCAGCATGGGACAGTTGGCTGCCGAGCACAACAAGGTGAGGCGTTCATCTCACTGGAGTTGACCCGTGAAGGTGTTGAGCATCAACATCTCCGCTGCTTTCTTGGTTCAGTTCTTCTGGGAGAAGTTGGAGCCCGTCATCCGGTACGCTGACCTCATCTTTGCCAACGAAGTTGAGGCCGCTGCTTTGGGAGAGAAGCTCGGATGGGGAGTGAGTGAGAAGAGTTCGATCGGCTGTTGACGTGGCACAGAGCGACCTCAAAGAGATCGCCAGAAAGTTGGGTGAGTATGAGAAAGAGAACAAGAAGAGAACCCGCACGGTGGTCTTCACTCAGGGTGCACAAGAGACCATTGTATATCACAACGGTGTGTCATCTTTGTTTCCTCCACGATGACAACGCATCGATGAGCATCTGATATTGCCAATCTGCTTGATATATTGCTGAATGGCTGACAGGGCAAGTGACAAGCTTCCAGCCATTGAAGATCGCTGTGGAGCGCATCGTTGACACAAACGGAGCTGGAGACAGTTTCGTTGGAGGATTCCTGTCCAAGTTTGTGGATGGAAAGACCACTGACGAATCGGTGGCTGCTGGGCACTACTGTGCATCCGAGTGCATTCAGCTCTCAGGCGCCACCTTACCCCCAACCAACAAGTTCTCATACTCTCAATAAATGCATCAGCCTTTGATGAGGAGACATGGAATCGCCATTCATTTTGTACCAACCCAAAAGGGGGCTCGAGGTGCTCGAGGACAAAAAATTGCAGATGCGGGTTTCGTTCGTCAGAGTTGTATTTTGAATTCCACGGTAACCCTCCACCTTAAACAGGAGGGCCGACAGCCCCCATGAGAACGGTGTTCAGGTATACAACAAGGAGAAGATCAACTCCCTGCCAATAGCATCTCCATAAGTTGTACGGAGTCATCTTCATAATCATTAGACGGCAGCGAGCGAGAGGTGACATGCGGTTTGGTATTTCATAATAGATCTATATGCTCTCTTCACTTGTTGTTCAACTGTTTCATTCGTGGATCGTTCCTCTAGCATTGAAGAGATGAAACTCATTCAAATGGACTTCCGGGCGACTTTAGCGAAGACAACACTTCTCAATTCGTGGAAACCGGCACCTGCCCTGGCGATACCATCTTCAAGTCCTAATCAGAATCATACCAGACTCTCACAGCCGATGACGGCGGCTCAATGCCTCTTTCAGGTTCGCAGGCTCACTGCTGAGTATTCAGGTTCGTGATCAAGTATGCAGGTTATACTCTTTGCAGGGGAGATGCACCCATCTTCCTAGGCAATCCGGCAACAGCCACCCCCGCAAACTTGTCTGATGCGGCGGTCCAAGGATCTCTGGTGGTCTGCATCGAGCATATGGCCTCTCTGTGCTCCTTCGCCAGTCACATCTTCAGTGAGATCGTCAAAGAGGCATCAACGACTCATCAGAGAGTCGAGACATTGAGAGGCAGAGTTCAGGACGCACTCCAACTTCTAGTGAGCGCCTCGGCGAGGTTAACACTTCCACGTCATAACGCATCTGCAGCCCACCGTGGAAGATACGCTCGTGAAATCTTCAACCGAGGTTCTATTAAGCAATCCCCGAAGGACCTTCGCGTCGGCGACAAATGAAGGAGCCCAGCTGTTCACAAAGGATAACCGCACCAATTCCATCAATCAAACGTATGGTCGCGCGGAAAAGCCTCCCAGTTTCAGCAGAGTCAATCCTTACATGGAAAACAACGTGGACGCTCTCAACCTCTATTCTAATCCGAGATTCTTCGTGGAGCAGTGGAACGAAGGGCGGATGCTTATCAGAGAGGCCAACAAGAAATCGAGGGCTCAGAGGAGAGCGGCGGCGAGAGCCAAAAAGGCTCAGAGCGAAGGCACCAAATTGGGTGTCGTTCAGGTGCATCTCATCTTCCTTTATCTTGTATCCTCACTGCACACAATGTCCTCTGTCCTCATCATCTCCTAGGTCCGTTACGACCAAGACGCTGGACAGAAGATCATCGAGGAAGTTCCTCAGGTCGCAGCCCATATAACAGTCCAATCTCAGTTGACTTACGCCGAAGGGAGCAAGCCAATCGATCTCTCTCATGCAAACGTGATCGAGAAGACAGAGAAGGCCCGCGACCAGTACGAAGATCTCTTGCAACGCATCGAACTCGAACTGAAAGAAGCAAAAGACAGAGAGAGAGAATCACAAGGAGTCATCCAACAGAAAGATGCCAAGGTTTCCACGTTAGAAGAGCAGCAGAGGGCCGTAGAGGACAAACTGAGAGAAAGCTCTCGTCGCATCCTCGAATTAAACTCCACCGTTGCAGAGAAAGAAGACGCGATGAAGGACATCACGAGAAAGCTCGAGAGCAGCAGGAGCGACTGCGAAGAGGCTAAGAAGGAGCTGAGAGACAAGGAGAAGAAGTTGGAGGAGGAGTTAGAGAAGATGACGTGTCAGATCTGCATGGAGGAGGAGAGAAGGTTCGTGCTCAGCTGCGGTCACATCTTTTGCAAGAGTTGCGTTCAGTGCTCGGCGGTGAAAAACACTTGCCCCGTGTGCAGGGTGGTCACGGATGCAGAACCGCTGCAAGTTTATCTGGATTGAAGATACGTGATGGGATTAGAAAATAGACGAGGAATACACTTTCATTCTGCATCCAGCTGTCTGTGCTCGTAGGCGATCTGCGGCTTCACCTTGTCGTTCAGCTCATTCAGGCTCGGTCTCTTGCCTCTTGTGTCCGGGCATCATGGCTTCTATCACGAAATAGATGCCCTTGTCGTTTATTTCTGCGTTGTACAAGTGATGATTGTCTGTGTACATCGTCCACAGCAGCACACCTATACTGTAGATGTGCTCGCTGCCGTTGTATCGCTTCTCTCGCGCAATTTCTGGTGCCTGTACTCTGTAGTCGACTGTCAATTGAAATTACGATCTCACCATGTGTAATTCATTCTCTCGATCCACGTAGGGTGTTGTACGATGCAAGAGAGTCCTTTTATCTTCACATCCATCGCCTCTCCTTCCATGACAAAGATCTCGTATTCAGCTCTCTTCTACTAAGTCTAAACAAGAGGGCGCAAGAATCATATAACGTGCCCGTATGTCCGCGTATTAGCACAAGTTTTCGAAATGAGCATTCCTGCCTCCTCCGCACCAGATCTTGCGTTACACACAGACAGGTGTGCACCAGAAGAGTCCAGGACAGTAAATTACTGGACATTCAATACAGTGGAATCACGCTACGTTATATGGTTGTTGTGGTATTTACCTTCTTTGGTACGACGAGAGTGTGGAACATGCCCATGGACGAGATGTATGACAGTCCTCCGGTCACTCCTCTTCCTCTGCTCTATCTTCATTATCTCTCCCCTCTCGTGTTACTATCACTCACATGGATAACATCGTTTCCACACTCAGCAGTTGAGAGTGGGTGGACGAGCAACGTTTTCATTTGTTGAAAGGAACACGTATTTTGCAACAAAAACGTTTTCAAAGTGGAATACGTATCAAAAATGGAATACGATATTCAGATCTCCACTATAGGCGGTCCATTTTCCATGAAATTTCGTACACAGATCTATAGGTGTACGTGATATTATAATGAATTCTCGGTGCAGATCATCCTCCACTGTGTTGTACAGTATCAGAATATACTTTCTCTCTTTGAATGCGTTGAGATGGCGCTCATTTGGCAGTTTAGGCTGCTCAATCTGACTATCTTCTTCTTCCTCTGGTTCCTTGCTGTGGCTGGCATCGTCCTCATGAGTATCTTCCCGCTACATCATCCCCTGAGCGCCCGGTCCAATTTATGTGAATACCAATTATTTCCCCTCACCTAAGCGACAGTGGACATCATGCATGTGACGGTTCTGAATACCGGTCTGGAAAGCCCAGGTTTGCAATGGTGTGATGCCGTCTCCGCCGTAAGGTCCCCGTCTTCCCTTCTTCCAAAATGTCTGCACACGTTAGACCGTCTAGATCGATTTCATGGCTTGATCTCGCTCAACTTCTTCTCATGTGGCTATTGGCCAACAATTCTGTCCGTGACACTCACATGAGTCCTCTTGTTTCACGGTGCACAACATCACAACATCATAATCATGCAAACTGGCCAGAAGGAGCACTTAACTACCACAAAATCGATCGTAGGCAACACATATGGAGGTCTGTATAGCACAGACGCTGTTTACATTTCATATTTGGCTTGAAACATACATCGTATTCGAAATCTAAACAAGAAAACATCCTCTCACCTTCAGCACGTCCATCTCTCAACAACGTCCACGTTCTGCAGTCTTTTGATCGCCACACTCGTTATCTCCTTGTACGTACCCCTCTACACTTCTCCACGCCCTTTGTCTGCTATCTTCTCATCGAATACTATTCCATTGGTGTTCACCACGGTCATCAGTTCAACTTCTTACCGCATACGGTCAATATATCATGCAGATCGAACGTTCAATCTCACCCTCCTGTGTCGGTGGATGCGGAGATAAATGGGGACAGAGAATGAGAATGAGGATGCTGCCACCGACACAGCAGACCACGATGATCGCGAACGCACATCTTCTTTCCATCGCCAACAGATGACGGGCGGAATCCTCTCCAGTCACGATATTACGAGAGTCATCTTACAACTTGTGCTGAATGTGGGCCCAATTGAGAATAGAAGCCACGGTGACGACGCAGCCAAAGAGTCTAAAGTTGGTTCCAACGGAGAGGAAGAGAGAATAAAACGGGAGAAGCTCGGTTTGTCGTCTTCTTATGGTTAGAGAGGAAAGACTATGAGGAAAGACTATGAGGAAAGAGGAGAGATGAGAACCCATGTCGTGTGACAGGTATGTCTACACCTGTATTTTATTGTCGCATCATCTCGCGAACGCACATCTTCTTTCCATCGCCAACAGATGACGGACGGAATCCTCTCCAGTCACGATATTACGAGAGTCATCTTACAACTTGTGCTGAATGAAGGTGTCGAGGATTGCACTACGAATTGGAAAACTGTTCGTTGCCCCCACTCTCACAACACAAGGAGGAGACGATTCGCCATCCTTCGCAGCACCTGCAAGTTGTGGAAAGACCTCAGTGAGACTGCTTGTCTACCACACCCCCTCACCTTCTATAGTGGACGGTCTCACGGACTGGCTGACTGACTACGACCTCTATCTGGCAGCGACAAAGCACAAGATGAGATCTGTCCGTTACCTCTTGTCTCGCGGTAAGCTGGATCCAACGACGTACGACAACTATCTCATCGGACAAGCTGTCTATTGTAACGACTACCAAATGGTCAAGTTTCTCTTGGCCGATCCTCGTGTGGATCCATCAGCATGGAATAACCTGGCCATCAGAAACGCAACGATGCATTCTGGAAATCAGATGGTGCGATTACTGATGGCCGATCCTCGCGTGGATCCATCAGCAAAAGACAACGAAGCCATCATCAATGCAGCGTCGAGGGGCAATTGTGACCTCGTCATGCATCTCTTGGACGACCCTCGTGTGGATCCATCAGCACGAGACAACAAGGCCATCGTCAATGCAGCGTCGGGGGGTCATTGTGACTTAGCTAGGCTGCTCTTAATGTACCCTCTTGTCGATCCGTCTACAGAAGATAACGAGGCTATCATCAGCGCATCATTCAGCGGCAAGCATGAGATGGTCAGACTTCTCTTGTCCGATCCTCGCGTGGATCCATCAGCACAAGACCAGAAGGCCATCAAGGAAGCATCACTTCGAGGCCATGACAAGACAGTGCAGTTGCTTCTGGCCGATCCACGTGTAGATCCATCAGCACAAGACCAGGCGGCCGTCAAGGGGGCATCATCTCGAGGCCACGTCAGGACAATGCTGCTGCTTCTGGCCGATCCACGTGTATCCATCAGCAGACGATCAATATGCCATCAGATTGATGAATGGAGTTGACGATGAAGAGGTGATATGAGGCACGAAGAGAGAATAATGTCTGGCCCACCCTCTTCATCTCTCACACTCAAATCTGCACATCACGTAGAGTTGGAGGTTTTAGACGAGACCTTTGGTCCCTGAGACCTCGATGAAGCTCTCTGATGATAAATAGTCATATCACACTGCTTGCAGATTCTAAGGTCTCGATCGACGAACAGTTCGTCTAGTTCAATGATAGTATCGTTGGGCAGACGAGATGTGATTGAAAACAGGAAAAACTACTCAAACTGTGTTCAGGTCCAGATCGTTCATACAACGATTCGGGCACTGCAGTTGTTGTCATCATCATGTAGAATGGTTGTGTTTCTGGCCAAAAATTATTCGGATTGCTCTTACCTTTTCTTCTGAATACCCGACATCGCGCCATCTTGCGACACAAACCACATCATTGCCTTCCACCAGAAGTGTCAACACATGAACAATCTTCTCACCGTCGTCAATTTTTACCTGTGTATCGATGGGTGACTCGCGACGGAGGGAGCGGCATCATCTCCACATCCAACCATATCGTTGAACATATTCCCGCTCTCAGACCGGTCCTATCCTGCGTTAGACATGATGACGCTGATTGGAATGTCTTCGGTAGGTCTCTTTGCGTGTTCTTTTACAGGTCTTCTCTTTCTCGTCACTTCTCGTGAAGTCCTGGTGGAGGGTCAGAATGATTCATCGTGCGCGTGCATCACCGCAAACTCTTCGTCGTGGGCTGGACCAAGTTGTAAAAATCGGATACTACAGTCCAATTCAATTTGACACAGACCTATCTGAAGGGCTTCTCTTGATGATCATGTCCGAGTAGTGTGTGGAGAGTTGTAGATAAATCCGCCAGCTGGCGGATCATACAATCACAAATGATCTATTGGGAGGAGGAAAAGGAAGAAGCGACAAAAAGTTTCAGTTTCGTCGCTCACAAACTAGATAATGTAGCCAGAACTCTGCGAGATGAGCAGGATAAGCCTCAAAGGCTAACAGAAAAGTTTTTAGAGCTCGAAACGGCAATGCAAAGAGCGATCAAGGTGTGATTTTGATAACATCTATCGTCTCAACTGATGATTGCAGGATTTTCGAACACCATCAATGTATCAAGATGCCCTGGCCGATTTTGGGAAGATCATGGCGGTCGTCAAGTCCCTCTGGACCCATAAAGATTTTATAGAGGTGTTGCTCTCCGCAGATGTTGGATTGATCGTGATGTTAGTTCTCCGTGTCGAAGACTAGTCCAACGGCCTCAAGACAGTTGAAAGCTGCTCAACAGCAAGCGAATCTGGAGAACATCATCTACGGTGTCCACAGCTGGTTTCTGACGAAAAGAAGTTTGTTCTTCATGTGAGTATCACTCCAACCATCACCAGACTCATCCTCTCAGTTATCGAAATTTAAATAATTCGGGCAAGGGGTTACCTCATTATGAAAACTTTCTGGTCGAATTAAACAAGGTAACTCTCTAGATGCGAAACAAACTGAACTGAGCAGTTGTCCGTCGATATTACTTCCACGGATCATCATTTAGTTCACACAGCAAAGAAGCACCTAACGTGAGGTTGAATCAAATGCTTCTCGTTGAATGAATGAATAGAACGGAGATATCTCTTCTGACCCAGCTCATCACGGCTCAGATCAACGTGAGATGATGCAGGCCCATGAAGAATGAATGATAACAGGTTCAGAATCTACAGATGAAAGAGTCGCTGGTTTATTTATACAAGAGCAAGAGCATATTAGACGAATGGAAGGTCGCCCTACAGCAAGTGAGATGAGAGTCAAGGACGAGAGTGAACCAGAAACAGGAAGCGCAAGGGACAAATCAACAGAAGCAGCCGTCTAGGTTCTCCTACCAGTGGCTTCACCTCTTCTATTCCGCCGTCTTATCTAAATCGAGGTGTGACGCAGTGTGTGTGTTTGAATGACGTTGACCCAGTCTCTATTTCTTGGAGGGAATGGGGGGCATAGGAAGATTTCCCTTGACTGCCACAGACTCATCGGGAGAAGCCTCCAATCCAGAGCCCAGGCAGCTCGTCTCCCAACTACCCAAATCCGATTTCAATTTCGTTCAACAGTGTGCAATTCGTTCTATCCGCATCATGAACATTATATTGAATGAAATAGACATTATATTGAATGAAATAGACATCACATCGAACGAGGTACAATGGTTATAGAGGATAAACACACACAGGGTGGACACCTTCTCGTCACGAACTGAAGCGTTCAGCGTGTCCATCATGATCGAATCCGAAAGGTAAAAGGGGAGACGTCCCACAACTGATTTCTCGACAGGCTGCCCCACCACTTTGAAGGGGTGACGTACGAGTGTTACCCTCCCCTCTACGACTTTGAAGACAACAAGCTGAGGGGCATCAAATCGTGGGTGGCCGTGTTCACGCAGCCCAAGGTGGGAGGTTGCGTAGATGAGACTGAAGGGAGACAGAAAGCGGTGCTGGGGCACTGGCCGAACGTCATCAACATTGTCTTTGAGAACCGTGAGTCGTTGGACAACGGAGAGGCGACGCAGTTCTACGACCGTAAGGTGGAATACACGTACATGGTGGGGAAGGTGGAGGCCTTGATGTACCTGGTGGCCATCTACAAGAAGAAGGAGGGAGAGGGAACCTTCAGAGAGTTTGGGAGTCTGTGTCATTTGTTGAGAATGGGGAAACTGTACGACAGCATAAAGTTGTGACGAATAAAGTTTATGTGTGGCAGAGTGGTTAGACAATGCACTTGCTTCCGGAGCGTGGGGGCTTTGGCTTTCTGATTACATCGACGGGTTTGTTGTTGACGTCGGGGGCCTTGGAGACTCTGTCCTTGATCTGCTTGGTCATCGTCAAGAAAGCCTCCTCTACATTTTCGCTGCTCTTGGCGGAAGTCTCCAGGAAAGAGATGCGCAGGGTGTCTGCAAACTCCTTGGCCTCTGCCATGTCCACCACCTTCTTCTCCTTCAGATCGGCCTTGTTACCGACCAGCAGACGGTTCACAGACTGGCAGGCATACCGGTCGATCTCTCCCAGCCACTGCTTCACATTGGAGAAGGACACCTTATCGGTCACATCGTAGACCACAATGATGCCGTGTGCACCTCTGTAGTAAGAGGACGTGATCGTTCTGAAACGCTCTGGGGTGGGTGAGAAGGAAAGCATTAAAATTAATGGAGGGTCTTCGGAAGAAGATAATGTGACCCGGAGAGGGAATTAGACCCCACCTTGTCCAGCGGTATCCCATATCTGGAGCTTGACCGTCTTGCCATCTATGGTCAGCGTTTTGATTTTCTGCAACCTCGTAAGCATTTTCTTCCTCACTCGTGAGAATGGGTATGTTATATGTTGGAATCGATTATTTATACTTACAAAATCCACTCCGATGGTGGAAATGTAGCTGTCTGTGTACACATTATCCGCAAAACGGAGGAGAAGGCAGGACTTTCCCACTCCAGAGTCGCCGATCAATAAGAGCTTGAAGAGGTAGTCGCTTTCACAAGTTAGTATATCTTCCAATCCGAAAGTGAGGCTCTCACTAGTCGCTCATGTTAGTCATATTGTATCTGAAAGTCTATGGCCGCTCTCTTCCACCCGATCGATCAGTTCAGGCCCTGGATGCTCTCGACCTCTGCGATGTTCTTTCTTCTCCGCCGCCAACCGGTCGGGATGAAATCTGCGAATGCGAATCTATTCGCCTCACAGTTATTTTCGCCTAAAGAGGCAGTGTACGTTGCAGCGCAATATTTGAGAGCATTTACTTGCAATATCGTCACACATTCCACTCTCACCCTCTGTGGCCATATACCTCCACGAATTGAAGAGTGCAGCTTTTCTAGGGTGACTTGTGTTTGTGAAGATCTCATGAGAGACATTGAGGAACACTTGATTGCAGTGGCGATGGTGCTGTTCGATGATGAATAGGGGTAAGAGAGGATGAGAGAGCGAGGGCCTGACGAGCATTGAAGGTTCGTCAGTTGAGCTCCGCAAAGAAAGAGAAACCATATTCGTTGGCTTGATATAGAAAATCTGTCAAATGGAAATTCTCCTTGTCTCACTCGGGTAGCACTCGGATCATCATCATCTTGGTTGCAGGAGCAAGATGTCCTCTAAGAAACGATTAGTGAACGCTAAGCAGAGAGCCGAAAAGGTTCTGTCTATCTTGGATTCCAAGAAAGCAACTGTAGATGTAGCCGAGTTCACCACCACTATCAAGTTTATGATATCCGTGCTATCAGATTACTTGAACACCAAGAGTGCTTTCCGTCCCTCGGTCACGAACGAAGCGAAACAGCTGGAAATCGTTATGGTCGAGTACTCTGAGTTTTTAGAGGAGCTCGTCACCATCGGAAAGTGAGTGAAACCTATCCTCCTTTCGATTCTGACGTATTAAATCTCTTAGATTCCTTCGTTTCTTCACCAGCAATCGTGTCAGGAAGAGACTGGACCACATTAACACACAGATCTACAAGGAAGCCACCGACATTTACATCGAGCTGCTTTCGAAATGCAAGAGTGCCAAGAAGAATGTGACAACGAAGAAGACGAAAGACAGCCCTCCATACACATCCGAACTGGACAAACTGACTCAGTGCTTCAGAGATGACGATGCGAGAGTGTTCTGGGAAAACAACTTTGAGCAGGTGAGACAAGTCTTTGGCGGGTAATCGTTGAATGATTCCAGGCCTTCATCATCAGCTGGGATCGTTTCATCACCGCCTTGAAACAGACTCTACCCTTAGATGCCACATCATCGGGACACCTGCAATACATCTTAGACAACAGCAACACTGGCTTCCTCAGCATGTACAGATTCTCCGATTTCCTCAACGGTTTCGGTCCACTAAAGAACTGTCTGGAGAAGGTGAGGGCATCATCTCATCCACCCTCCCACATGACAAAGTCAATTGTCATCGAAGAGAATGAACATTTGAACAGGTCGAGGGCATCTTGAACGCAGAATGGTTTCACGGATTTCTCTCTTCAGCAGAGACGGAGAAGCTGTTAGAGAAGCAACCATGCGGTACCTTCTTGATCCGTTTCTCAAAGTCCAAGCCGGGATCCTTTGCCATAGGTGAGTTGACTGTGGATGACTCTGTTGATATCGTAGGTTACGTCGAGGGAGAGGCGAAACCGAAGATCACACACACCCTCATCGCATGTGCTCCTCCTTCTGGTTTCAAGATCGAGGAAGCTTACCAGAGGAATGCTAGAGGAAGACTCTTCGCTTCTCTCTATGAGGTCTTCTTCTCTTTTCATCTCATTTTCTCTTCTCTTCTGATCTTGTATTATCTTCTCTTCTTATATTCTCTTTTTCTCATCTCATCTCATCTCATCTTTTGTACTCACTCTTTTTCATCAGGTGGTGGACTTTTACAACTACCTGCTCAAGTTCACACTGCGCTCTGATTTATCTCGACTCAGTTGGTTCCACGGTGATCTGACATCTGCCGAAGGTGAACGTCCTATCGTCCTCCCTCTCATCTCTTCACAGCCGATGAGATGCTCGCCAATTCAGACAACGGCACTTACCTTGTACGTTTCAGTACAACACCCGGCTGTCTGGCCATATCCTACGTCAACAACAAGACAGGTAACCCACTCTGTAGATTCCACTGACATTTCCAGTCAAGCACGGGCTATTGGAGACGGTACCCAACGGTTACAAGTTCGATGGAAAGCCGAGAATCTATTCGAGTCTGGTGGAGCTCACGACAGAGCTGAAGGACATTTTGAAGACTCCCTGCTCCAATCTGACTTTCGAGCTGAATCCCAACTACCAGAGACACGTCACCGGACAAGAGAATGCCCCTCCGGTGAGACATCATCACCCATCAGTACAGATGTACTATTCCACACCCGTACACCTTCACTCTCAGAGATAGTTCCATTGTAGATTGAACGTCACAGGCCGTCCCACAGCAGCCCATGAACGCACCCAGCTCCGGAAATTACGCCAGTTTCTCTGGAGTGACCATGGGCCCCAACGGATTCATGCCCACATCGGCTGCAGCTCGCGTCCAGCGTGATTCGTACGGAACGGTAGACATTCCAGAGGAGCAGGTTCAGGTGAGGGAGGGAGGGAGGGGAGGTGATGACGATGAACAGGCTCAACCTCCTCTGGCCGCTCAGGTGACGACACCGGTACACGGACCACCTTCACCTCTGTCTCCCGGAAAAGAGATAGAGGAGCCTTTCATTCCTTCCCACACACCGTACGCGAACCTACCGAACACTCTCGCTTCTTCTTATCCTCCCATCTCTCAGTCTATACAGTATGTTCCTTCTCCTTCTCGTCCTTTCGGTGGCTGACATCTCCTGTAGATCTTCTGGTAGCACTTACGCCGACCCCAGTGCAGCAATAGAAGGTAAGTCCATTCTCTCTTCGTATCTCTCTTCTCACGTCTGATCAGCTTCGACAACGTCCAACTATGGAACGCTACCCACATCTCTCATGGGATCTGTGAGTTGCATCCGTTGATCAATCGATCTCATGATGAATAGGTAAACAAGAACTCTTTCGCTGGGCCTGCACCATCCCCACCACCCCCTCCCACATCTGACCCCGTGAGTCATATCTACTCTGCATCTACCCCTCTCTGTAGACATCTACTCTGCATCTACCCCTCTCTGTAGACATCTACTCTGCATCTACAGATAGACATCTTCTCACACACAGCAGAGTTCATATCCTCCCAACTATGGAAATCTATCTGCTGTCAAAGCTGGTGCTGCTCTACCCCCCGTATGTCTTTATTACCTTCAACTCTTCTCATTCTTCACAGCTGCAGACGCCCACAAGCAATTATGGAACCTTGCCCACTCATCTCTCTTCTGCTCCTCAGGCGGCTCCAGTGTCTAACTACGGATCACTCCCCATGAGTCTGGCCTCCAGCGGTGATCGATCTTCCATCTCTCAGGCTCCTCCCACTCCTGAGAAGCCCTCCGTATCTATGCCACAGGTGATGACCCTCTCTCTCTTCTCTCCTCTTTCTCTTTCTCCTCTTTCTCTCCTCTTTCTCTCCTCTTTCTCTTTCTCCTCTTTCTCTCCTCTTTCTCTTTCTCCTCTTTCTCTCCTCTTTCTCTCCTCTTTCTCTCTCCTCTTTCTCTCCTCTTTCTCTCTCTTCTCTTTCTCTCTCTTCTCTTTCTCTCTCTTCTCTTTCTCTCTCTTCTCTTTCTCTCTCTTCTCTTTCTCTCTCTTCTCTTTCCTCTAATCCTCGTTGTATTACTTCTAATCGTACCAGTCGAACTACGGTACCCTCCCCACCGCTCTCTTTGCATCTGCAGCCCAGGTGACTCTCTCCTTCGTTCCTTCATCTCATCTCATACAGCCTACATCCAACTACGGAACGCTACCCACGCAACTGAGCGCTGCCCCTCAGCCGGTGTGTCATCTCACTTTCAATCCATAACACTGACAGGCCACATCCAACTATGGAACGCTTCCCACACATCTCACCGCTGCACTCCAGCAGGTAACCTTATCTCTCCTTCTTTGAATAACATTTGCAGCCCACGTCCAACTATGGATCCTTGCCCACCACGTTGAGCGCCGGTAGTGCAGCACCTGCATCTCAAGTAAGTCTTTTCTTCTTCACCGATCTAACTCCACCAGGGAATGAGTAACTACGGCACCTTACCTAGCTCTTTGACTCAATCGGTCGGTCATCTTTCCTCATCGATCGCTGACGAGAAACAGGGTGGAGCCCCCACCTCCAACTATGGATCACTGCCCACCACTCTCACCGGCCTCGGCGGTGCCGCACCCAACCCTCAGCCATCACCCAGAGCCGAGAGTAACTATGGAGCCCTTCCCACTACACTCTCTCTTCCCGTGAGTCTCCTCTTCTCCCTCACACTC
The DNA here is from genome assembly GCA_003024175.1 of Planoprotostelium fungivorum. Lineage (NCBI taxonomy): Eukaryota > Evosea > Variosea > Cavosteliida > Cavosteliaceae > Planoprotostelium > Planoprotostelium fungivorum. Next base: position 6,948 of record MDYQ01000325.1, on the reverse strand, counting down.
ACTCTTTCAGCCGGCATCACCCAGAGGCCCCACCGAGAGCAACTACGGAACCCTCCCCAGTTCTCTCTTGCAGTCCTCACCCAGGCCCCCCGCTGACAGCAACTATGGAACTCTACCTTCGGCAGGTCTCTATTCCACTTCCACCCCGGTGGCCTCTTATCCTCCCCCTGGCTCTTACCCTCCTCCCTCTCCTCAGGCTCCCGTGAGTTATCTTCTTCTTCTTCTTCTCATTCCCTTAGAATTCAAACTACGGGACACTACCCAGCGTGGGACTGTACAATGCGAAGACTAGTCCCTCCGAGACACACAAAGAACCCGCCAGCCCCGCCAGCCCCTCCAACTACGGAGAGCTCCCTTCTGCTGGTTCCTTCAACCGAGTGAGAATTGAATCGACCATGTTGTCTCTGACCGACGACAGGCCACCAGTCCCAGCTTAGGCCAGCATCTCGCATTGTCCACGGGTATGGGTAACTCAAACCCCGGCACCCCTCCCCAAGTGTCCCCCTCCAACTATGGAACTCTTCCTTCGGGTCTGGCAGCCATGGTCATACAGAAATTGGCCCCACAGACCCCACCAGCCGCCGCCTCTGGAGGTGAGAGCCTTCGCCGTTGACACTGCTGACGGTGTGAAAAGGAAACTACGGCACACTGCCATCTGCCGAGAAGAAGACCAAGACGAAGAGTGGTTCGAATCCTCCCGCACCAACAGCTTACACAACGGTACCCACCATGAGTCTGAAGGTGATCTCTCGTGATGATGAAGCTTAGACTGACTCCCTTCAGCAAAAATCACCCGCCGCATCCCCTTCAAACAGTCTGAACGATCTCCCCTCTGCAGCCCAACTGGAAAAGCTGGCCAAGGAGAGAGAGAAGGAGAGAGAGAAAGAGAGGGAAAAGGAGAAGAAGTCGAAGAAGGAAAAGAACAAGTAAAGAAGTGAATGAATTTTATCTCCTTCATTCCTCGTCGGGAGATCTTCCACCATCAGTAGGAAGCCCCTCCTCGTACGTCTGTGCACCTTCAATTCGAGTGTACTTTTTCGCACGGTCAGCCTTGCGCCACAGAACGATCTCTCTCTGTTTGAAATATCTTTCACAGTCAGTCTCTTCCTCTCTCTCTCGTCTCACCTTCGATCGTCTTCGTCTACGAGTACAAGGTTGAGGATGTAAGTGACGGAGAACTTGTTGACTACGTCCTTATATGTGGGTGTCAGATCGAACCCTCCCAAAAAGAGTCGAACGGGTATGGCCTCTCCTGTATCCTTTCACCCTCTGTCTCTTCTCATATCTAGAGTACTATTTCGATCCTCTCTTATCTTATCACTGTATTCTATTTCGATGTTCTTATCCTATTCACTTCTATCGCTTAAAAAGACGGCCCACCTCTGACAGGAGCACCATCCATGATCTCGAATTTAGAGAGAGTGCGATTCTCATTGTAAACGTCTGGACCTGCACGATCGAGTGAGACTCGTTGTAAGAAGAGAAGGGAAGGTCACCTGATCCAGTGGTCTCTCTCTTGAGAAGGGAGATGTTCATCGTCTTGATCTTCAGACGTACCAGGAGGAAATAGATCTTGCCGATGATGACATCCTTCAGATGGTATTTCGATTTGTTGTACTCGAATTCGATGTGAAGACAGTCTTCGATTCCGACCTAAAGAGTTGAGATTGAATGATATGATATGACCAGAAGATGGTGGAGAAGATGGAAGGTGTACCTCCATCTTGATGTTACTGTTCGTGTCTGGTGGGTTGGAGTAGTTTCTCTGCCAGAACTCGATCTGCTTGGTGATCTTTGTGGCCATGCTTCTTGAGATGTTGACTCTGACGTAGTAGTTCAAGAAAGCGTTGATTCCGTTGTAGGATTCGTAACTTCTATCGTTCGTCTCAAAATTGAAATCGTAAGACTTGTTCTCAGTCAGGATTCCCGCTGGCTCTAAGTCTTTCACGATGTTCATAAACTCGTGAATGTTTCCATTCATCTCTGTATGATTTAGACATTGAATCTCTTCATAATAAAGTTAAGTTTGTGAAAGTGACTCACTGATTACACCAACTAAAGCGACGCTGATTCCCATGTGCTCCAGCTTCTTAGAGCTGTTGTCTATGGTGATCGAAACGGAGCCAACGACGGCTTCATTTTCGATGTAAAGGGGGAGCTTCTCGGTTTTACCTTCTTGAGAGGTAGGTATCTCGACTACTTGTCGCTCCGCTGCATCCTTCAGTGCGATATCGATCTTGGCTGCTCCACCAAGAACAGAACGAAAGAAATTCTGCATCCTCATCAGACTCCCACTTCACCACGATGAAGCGTCTCGTCTTACCATTGCGAGGATAGAGTGTTCCTCCTTTCGTGCAACGTGATGTCCTCTGATAAACCTCCGCCAAAATCTTGGACAAAATGAGCCGCATAAGATTACCCATTTTATTCGCAATTCAACAAGACAAACAGAAACATCATGACAAAGACTTGATTCCATCGTTTATATCCATAACAGTAAAAATAGAGAGAACAAAAGGGGTGCCAGCATCACCACCGTGCGAGTGCCCATGCTTGATGACGCACACTTTCCGGGTGAAACACACTTGAGCCCGGAGGCACAGCCACCCAGGCAGACGGGTTGGCAGCCACCCTCGCTCATGTATGGACTCCCTGTGTAATTGCTGGGGCACGCACCGGTGCACATGTAAGATCCGACCGTGTTGATGCAGCTGACGAGAGGATCACAGAAACCACCGGTCGTGCACTCATCGAGATCTTCAAAGCATTGGTCTCCCGTGTAGCCCGATCCAGTGCAGTTGCAAGTGTTGGGACCCGAACAGAAACCACCGTTCATGCAGCCGTATTTGCAAGAGGGGTAGCAGCCAGTCTTTCCATCACCTGCGATGGTGAGATGGAGAGAGATGGAGGATGACTCACCGACATAACCCGAGGGACATGCGGAACACAGCCATGAGCCCTGAGTGTTGCTGCACTTGGTTCTAGAATCGCATGCAGTGAAGTTTTTCATGAGGCACTCGTTACGGTCCAAATTGCATGTCGTTCCCACCCAGCCTGTTCCAGTGCAATTGCAGACACCGGCACCGACACATGGTGTGGAATGTTGGCAGAGTCCAGTGGTGGAGTTACACACGGGGATCTCGCAGTGAGCTCCGATCCATCCTGGGGTGGTGTCGCAGTTGCATTTGTTGGGTGCGATACAGGTTCCAAAGTTTTGGCAGCCGGGGTCACAGACAGGGGTAGAACAGTCGATACCAGTATAACCTTCTTGGCATTCGCAGTTGTTGGCAGAGGCACAAGTCCCATTGACACAGCCCTTTGGGCAGTAGAATTCGTCACAGTCGGAACCTCTATATCCGTCGTTACATTTACAAGTGCCTGAAGTTAATTGTCAGAGGCTGTGGTTGAAAATATTGTGATATGGGATGATATGCAATCGGTCACAGAGAGACTCACTTGGGGCAGTGCACTGTCCATTTCCACCACAGATTAAGCCGTTGCTGTCAGTTGCACAGACAGGTAAAGCACATGTGGGTCCCGTCCATCCTGCTGTGCAATTGCAGGCATTTCCCAGCAGACAGCTTTTACTCATCAGCACCCCACCATCACGATGCTGACTCACTTTCCACCGTTGACACAGGGAGGACTGCACGTGTACTGAGCGTAGGTGATGCAAGATAGTGAGAGTAAGAGGAATGCTAGTGTTATCGTATGTGTGTTTGTGTTCACCATGTTGTATATTAGTAATAATGTGATGTCCTTGGTTGAGGTTGCTGGCGCGCGTTGCGTGAAGAAAATGCGCCAGGGGCCTTCGGGCGGATAAATTGTCGACAACTGGTCTTGGGCGTACCCCTAAGTCTACAAAGAAATATTTTAGATTGCGAAAAATCCTCCGTTTTTCAGGGTGCATCGCAAAAAGTGACACGAGAAGCACGAAGAGAAGGAAGGACGCAGCGGAAACGGTCCACTTATTTATTCGACATGACCCTCAGGGAGTCGATGACGTAGGTATAGACCACCAACAGGATACCTCCACCGGGTCCCAGACGAACGACTTTGGGAACGAATCCCTTGTATAACGCCTTCGGTCTGTTTATCATCAGAATGGAGCGGACGTGATTGGATGATCTCACCCTTCTTCTTTCGCGATGAGAGCCAAGGAGGGAATCGTCCATCTGTATTTGGGGACACCGTCTGACTTTTTGGAATTCTGCACTCTCGATTTCACAACATCAGCGGGGGTGTTGAGAATGGTTCCAAAGGTTCCAGCCAGAGCTCCTGCAGTGAAATTGTTGACCAGCTCGCCCGATTTCGTCTGCACACATCAATCATCAATCATAACGAGGATCGAATCGTGTCGATGATCTCACCTCTGCCTTAGGCAATAGAGATCTGACGTACTGAATGACACCAAAGTAACCTCCGTTCCACAGTGCATGTCTCCACAGTGTGGCTTCCAAACCTGGTCTTGTCAGTCTTGCCTCTCTTCTCCTCTTACCTTGAGAGAAGGCCATCGGTCCCTCGTTCTTCAGGATCTTTGTCACACAGTCCCACGTGCCAGAGTATAATCCTTTCTATTCAAATTTGAGTATTTTTCCCTCAACTCTTCAGCTTCACGGATGATGACGGATGTCATCACGTGATCACATTGGAGTGTTGTGGATCATCATCATCTCACCGAGTTCTTATCTTGCAGACGAATCTTGACCAGTTCAAAGGGTACGACCACGAATGCCTCCGTGCATCCTGCACTCACACCGGCTCTGTCATCACTGGTGAACACACCTTCTCTCATCAGAATCACTCACCCTATGGCTCCTAGCTGAGAGACAGTTCCATTCTTATCGGCGAACATGGGACGATAGAATTCGTTTGCAGCGAACTTGATGGCCCTCTTCGGCGTCTCAGCCAGGATGGGAGGAATGATACCTCTGTACATTCCAAAGAATCTAGATCGATGAGTGTCTGACGATGAGAAATAAAATCACCCTTCATTCTTCAACATGGACGCCATGGTGCTCAGCATGCCTTGGCTCTTTCCGGTAGACAATTGAGCTCTCGTCTTGACGACATCAGTGGGATACATGATCAAGATCTCGGTGGTACCTGTTCGACACGTTTCAGAGGATATCATTCGATGGAAATGTCCGACCTGCGATTCCTCCAGCGATGAGAGTGTGAAGGAAAGGGGGCTTGTAGGGCGCAGGCTTTTTGGGTGGGGGAGCGACGGACGTTGCGGTGACTTCGGTGGCTGTTGACATCGTGTGGACTTGTAAAATGCTGACGCAATATTCCATCTTGGTCCATTGTAAATCGCACCTGATGTGACATCGCTGATCACAGAAACATGGCTCAGTACAGTCACGTGATCGATGCACTCAAGGGTGTTCAACAGCGAATCAGTCAGATTCAACAGAAGACGGGCAGCACTAGACCGGTAAGTATTCGAGAAGAAATCATTTATGATTGGAACAGATCAACCTTGTGGCTGTGAGCAAGACTAAGCCGGCTGAAATCATAAAGGCATGTTATGATGCTGGTCACCGACACTTTGGTGAGAATTACGTGAGTGATACGAGATCGACGCTCTGTTCACACGATTGAAGGTACAAGAGCTCATCGATAAATCCAAAGAGGTGATTCGTATGTCTTTGAGTGATGTTGACGATCGTCCATCAGTTACCCCAAGACATCAAGTGGCACTTTATCGGCCACTTGCAATCGAACAAATGCAAGAATCTATTGGAAGGTGGAATATCTCATCATTATATACGTCGACGACACTGATGAATCACCAGTGAAGAACATACACATGGTAGAGAGCGTAGACAGCTTGAAGTTAGCCAAGACACTGAGCAAGCACTACAATGGACCACAGCCCTTGAACATCATGGTTCAAATCAACACGAGCGGAGAGACGAGTGAGAGATGATGATGATGATATAATGCATCAGCTCACACATCATCAGACAAAGGAGGCATCAATCCGGGTCAATGCGTCGAAGTGGTCCAATGGATCCAAACAGGTGCCACGTCAGCATCATTCTCGCCCTGACGTCATCCAGAGTTGCGTAACCTCAAGTTCTGCGGTCTGATGACCATCGGCAGCGTGGAGGCCTCCAACAGCACCACAGAGAATCCAGATTTCAAGGTAAAAAATGAAACAAAGGAGATATCAAAGTGAACGACGACAGTGTCTATTGGACTGCAGGAAACAGCTGGTGACGGGATTGAGCATGGAAGAAGAGCTCATCGATCTCTCGATGGGAATGTCCAGTGATTACGAGATGGCGGTGAGGTGAAGATGAAGAATTCGACTGAAGAGAGCAGGTTCAAATGGGGAGCACCAACGTACGAGTGGGCAGCACCATCTTTGGCGCGAGGGAATACAACAAATAAAATGAGTCTTTCTCAATCGCACGGAATCCTCGACGTCGAGGCGCCCAAAACAAAGAGACGTTGTAACTATTCGTTTATTCTTCTAATTTTTTGGGGCTGGCTGTCGTCTGTGTCCAACTCTGAGTCTGTACTATCTGCAGGCTTTGATTTCGGCTTCGCTCTCGCTTTTGCCTTTCCCTTCGCTTTTCCTTTAGCGGTTTTCTTGACAGGTGGTCTATGGGGAGCAGATCTCGGAGGACCATCATCTACAGTTGCGGCTACAGGCGAAGGTTCGGCTACAGGCGGAGGTTGGGCTACAGGCGAAGGTTCAGCTGGGGCTGAGGGTTGAGCCAGAGGTGAATGAAGAGGTGAGATGGGAGGATCATCTGACAATGAAGCGGGAGAAGCCACCGGAGCAGAATCTGATGACGGATCCTGCGGGGGCGACGGAATGCCGAGATTGCGCTGTAGCATCAAAATGATGAGGTTCGTCGCTTCTGTGGCCCTGGGGAGAAGTGTGTTGATCTGTCTCATTGTTGTGGTGATGCTCGCCTGTAAGTTGATTTCTGC